>JAHWFP010024446.1:0-75605 GCA_023313725.1 Lithobius niger
AAACGAATGACGTTTAAAGCGTTCGAAAGGTGCGATTACTACCTTTTTAATACTTTAAACCGCATTCATTTATCTTTATTAGATCACACTTTGCAGACTAAAACGTAATGCAGTACATGTGTGAAACTCAACGTACCCAACGTGTGAAAATTGGAAATTCGTTTTCGGAACCAATGCAGATTGTCAGTGGGGTTCCACAAGGGTCGGTTTTAGAGCCATATCTATTCATTTTGTATTTAAATGACTTGAGTTGCAACCCAGTCAGTGCAAGTCAGGAGAAATTTACTGATGACCTAAAGCTGCACTCTGCTATTGTAAACTCGACTTCAAAATATCAATTGCAACTCGAGATCAATTTTGTGGCTCGTTGGTCTGTGGATTGGCAGCTACCTGCCTATTTCGGATGATAAGTGCAAATCCTTTCATATAGAACATTCTAACAGCAACCACTCATATGTTTTGAACCAGACCACCCTTCCGAGTGTTTGTTCAGTTAAGGATTTCGGTGTTTGGTTTGACTCCTCCTTAAAATTTACCACCCATTGTAATCACATAGTGGCAAATGCTAATCGTCGTCTCGGAATTGTAAACCGGATTTTTAATTCTGGCTGTGTTGAAACTAAAGTCCGTGCTTTTAAAATTTATGTTCGTCCTCTTTTAGAGTATGCTTCACAGGTTTGGTCCCCTTATCTGTTGCGAGACATTGACCATTTGGAATCGGTGCAGCGTCTTTTTACAAAGCGGCTGCCTGGTCTTGCACAGCTGCCTTATTATCTCCGTTTGAAGCATCTCTGGCTGGACTCCCTTGAACTGCACCGACTTAAGGCTGACGTAATTTTGACATTTAAAATTATACGCGGCTTTCTGGAAATAGATTTACCATTCTTTGACCTTAGCCATGTGGGCAGGGTTAGGGGCCATAGTTACAAATTACTTCTTCCCTCAGCCAGACTTAATTGCCGGAAGTACTTTTTTTCTATTAGGGTGGTCCCAGTGTGGAATGCTTTATCTTGGATCGTTGCTGCTGCTTCCGTCAACAGCTTCAGACAACATCTTGACGAGTTTAACTTTGCCAAATTTTGGGGGATGATTGTTGGACTGGGTATGCTCAATAATGCCCGCTTGTTCATGATCATGTCTGTCCTGGTAACCATGGCTTTTTTATTATGATGAACGTTTTTATTTTTATCTTATCTTGATTATGATTGACAATTGGTTTAGGCCAGGCTTTAAACTGCAATGCATTTTTTTTATTTTTTTATATATTTTTTTTCAAACATTGACTATGGTACGGCTTTTCCCCTCACTTGTTCCTCACGTTTGGCGATGCCATCGGGGACCACTGTGTCACTGGTAGGTCTAACCTTGGTGGTAAGGCATTCGTTACCTCAACCCTATACCATCAATCCTTCCTTTACAGCCGGGCAACCGTCTTCGTTTTAAACTTTTAAACTTCGGATGGCAGTTATTGACCACCAGGTGCTTGCCATTCCGATTGTGTTTGCAACGAACTTATATATTATTATGTTTGTTACAGCCGCGTAAGTGTGCCACTCACGTACTATTACGTACGGCCCTGTACAAATTTTTACCGAATATAGATACTTGAATGCAATTTGAATAGGTTGACTAGTATTAACCACCCGTTTTGAACCCCTCTTCCCCCTACCCCCTAGCTGTCGACGCGCTAATTTGCCCCCCGCTTTGAAGGCCTGAAACCCCACATGTATAACTCTTGAGTTGGTCACAGACTCAAGAGGAAGACTATGTTTAGGGATAAATGTTAATTTAATATTTTTCTCAAATACTGGTGTTGAACGTGGCTCTTATTTAATTAATCATTAATTAAGTATTTAATTAAACAAATACTTTCTTCCTTTACAGTATTTTCCTTAACGCCATGGACTAAGGACTGTGCATACTTTGTTAGAAAGCTACTCCTGAAGAAATACGTACATACATCCAACACATCTGTTATTGAGGAAACATACAAAAACTTCATCGAAAACTGGGAGCATTTTCTCACAGCTGGCATTGATGAGCATGTAGAGCTGACAATAGTATAAGCAACCGTCGATAATGTAGTGGCCAAGGAATCTAACTGGCATAAAAACTGCAGGCGGGAGCTCCGTCAGGACATACTACAACGAAAACTAAAGTAATGTCATGGCTACTGTGGTTACCTATTCGAGCACATATAGTGTTACTTCCATTACATCAAAGACTCCAAGGAGACGCCACATGCTAAAGGCATCTGACAACTGTCTGTTCTGCATGAAAACAGGTAGGCCAGTCAAAATAGGGATGAAAAAGAAATTAATTAGCATCAAGTTACAAATTTGTGGGATGTTCTCAGGTGGCGTGCTAAACAACATACTAAAAGTCCCCTGAAATCCCTATCTAAGTTAAACAATATCGGTAGGATTGGTGGAAAGAATACATCCCTACCGTTCAAAAAATCCTATGCATATCCATTTTGGACTATTAGAGGGTTCGAAAGAATTCTTTGAACACGAAAATCACTATAACTACCATTTTTGGTGGGGTACATCACCCCCTCCACCTACCCCAGGGGTTTTTTGAACTTCCTATCGTAGCTGTTTTTTCCAGTTACCTTTCATATGCGTATTCATGCTTTTCACAGAAAGTGAAAAATTCCATCAATTTTGGGACCCAAGCTGCCCAACTGTATGAAGTGTAAGTGCGTGGCCTCTTTGACACCGTTTATTTGCTGAATCATTGACTCAGTTTAAAAAAAAAACGAATAAAACCTTTTTTGCAGACAATTTCAAGCTCTACAATTTCGGGTTAAACATTATCATATGCAGCCGTTTCCGTTATATTGAAAAAAAAAACGATTTCGGATGCATGTTTCCAACATGCCAGCATTAGCTCAACATTCTTCTACAACGTTTATTGGCTGAATCATTAAATCTACGAAAAAAATGAATAGAACATTTTTTTGTACAAAATTGAATGCTGTACATTTTTGGAGAGAACATATTTTCATGCCCGAGCAACCGTTGCCGAGTTATATTGAAAAAACCGTTTTCGGAAGCCATGTTTCCAAGATGGCAGACAAATCAATGGTCGGATTTCAGGGGGGTTTTAGTATGTTGTTAGCACGCCATCTGAAACCATCCACAAATTTGTAGCTTGTTGCTAATTAATTTCTTTATTGTCGCGATTTTTACCTAATTTTACTGGACTAAGGAGGAATTAAAATTGAACTGCAATCCTTCCAGAAACTGGAGCTTAATAAAGAACTTAAGAAAAAAGTGATCCTCCGTAATGATTCCAGTGTTTTGACTCAGATTTCTTCTGGAGATCTGGAAGCAAATAAACTGAAATACCAGAGAAAAAAGATCCTGAAGATGACTGTAAGGGTGAATGAGATGAATAGGATGAATAGGATGAATAGGATGAGTTGGATGAAAGAGTTTCTATGGTATTTCAGTTCATTTGCTACCGGATCTCCAGTGGAAAGCCGAGTCAAAACACTGGAATCATTACGGAGGAGGACTTTTTTCTTAAGTTCTTTATTAAGCTTCAGTTTTTGGAAGGATTGCAGAACATTTTTAATTCCTCCTGTTTACCTGCAGAACAGACAGTTGTCAGATGCCTTTAGCATGGGGCCTCTCCTTGGAGTATTTGATGTAATGGAAGCAACACTATCTATACTCGAATAGGCAACCACAGTATCCACCACCTGAGAATGCTTTAGTTTACGTTGTAGTCTGTCCTGATGGAACTCCCGCCTGCAGTTTTTCTGCCATTTAGATACCTTGGCCACTACATTATCGATGGTTGATGATGAAAGGTCTATTGTCAGGTCTATATGATGAAAGGTCTATTGTCAGGTCTACATGCACATGCTGTGTGAAAATGCTCCCAGTTTTCGATGAAGTTTTTGTATGTTTCTTCAATAACAGATGTGTTGGACTTAGAAGTACCACAACGTATTTCTTCAGGAGTAGCTTTCTAACAAATTATGCACAGTCCTTAGTCCATGGCATTAATACTGTAAAGGAAGAAAGTATTTATTTAATTAAATACTTAATTAATGATTAATTAAAGAAGAGCCACGTTCAACACCAATATTTTGAGAAAAAAATATTGAAATTCATATCTTGAGTCTGTGACCAATCGTCCAATATAACATAGTTACACATGTGGGGTTTCAGGCTTTCAAAACGGGTAGTTAATACTTTTCAACCTATTCAAATTGCATTCAAGTATCTATAATTGCTAAATTTCGTACAGGGTCGTACGTAATAGTACGTGAGTAGCACACTTACGCGGCTATAGTAAACATGTACTGCAATACGTTTTAGTCTGTAAAGTGTGATCTAATAAAGATACGTGAATGCGTTTTAAAGCAATAAAAAATCATGAATCGCACCTTTCGAAAGCTTTAAACCTCATTCGCTTATCTGTATTAGGTGAAACGTTACAGACTCGAATATATTACAACGTATGCTTATCACATTGCCCGCAAAAGGTATATAATAGTTTTATTCTGATTTTTCTGCTTAACCCATGCCTCGACGAAAAAGTTCATGGGGATATGTTTTGTGCAGAATATTGTTCTGAACAATTTTTCTATTCTAAGGTTTTTGATTGGAGTTACTGTTCTTGAGATAAATCAAAAAAACTGTTTTCTGGCCACCATTTTCCAAGATGTCGGCCAGTATGGCGGTCTGCTAAGTTGTCCCTCTTTGTAGTATTGAATAACACTACCTAACTAACAAATTTCAGCAGGTGGCCAAACTTTTGCATTCCATGTAATTCTCAACTTTTTTTTAGAATTGTGCAGCTTGGAAGAATAGAGAATTAATAGTGCTAGCGTAGTGTAAATTGGCTGTACGGAGTCAGTGAATAGTAGCATGGCTCTGAAGAATGGTAGGTGAGTAGTAGGTAGTGTTCAGCCCGAGTGACGAGTTTCAGTGCACGACTATTGGAAACGCAGGTTTTGAAATGCAGAAAACGAGGAGTGATGTCAAGGTGTTTACATCGTTTAAAAAAGTCCAAATGTGTAATATGTGCAAGACTGACCATTTTGAACTCAAAATTTTCACAACAAGCAGTAAAGCGAAGAAGAAAACAGATTTTTGACAACACGAAAGATTCGGAATGAGAGATGCGACTTGTTAAAAAATGTAGATACTGGAGGCTCAAACTTCAAATGGTACATAAAGTGCGATGACTTTTAGACCCTTACTGTTAACTTTTAGCGATACGTTTTTTTTTTATTAATAATAATAATACTCTGATTGTACGCATTGTTATGTACAGGTACGAAGTCTTACATAAGACTTGTGTGTGCAAGCAAAATACAAATACATGTAAACAAAAAATGCAAATAGAAATTAACATAAAAATACAATTTATATGTTAACAAATTTCAATAAATTTCAGTGATTTTTTCTACTGTTATATTCATTTCATTATATTAAATAGCAAACGTTAGTGTAGCCAAAAAAGCGCTTTCATTATTCAGTTAGTATGACCCATTTTCTGATTTTTTTGTGTGTTTTCATTACGTTTTACTATATTTCTTAAGTTTGTTGGTAATATACTAAAATAATAATAATAATAATAATATTTATTTGCCAAAAACATTGCTCGAAGTTTACGTGAAACTTATGTGAGCTGCAAAAAAACATCAATACATATACAAAATAAATAATAAGTAGATTTACAATTTTTAACATATTATATTATTAAAACGATTAATTTAGTTTATCAACTACTGTACATTTAAAAGAAGCTATAAGTTGTACATAAGAGAGAATGTTTAACTTAATATATTATATCCTATGTTGCTAATGATAGGGTATTTGGAAATTTAGACCCTTTTGCCATACGAGTTTCTCCATATTGGTTCAATTAGCCATGTTTTGTCCATTCTCTTAGCTCGTAGTGTTTCTATTTTATAGCTTTTGTTATAATAAATGTTTTTTTAAATGTTCATTTTGCAGGTTTGCTTTTGTTTAGAATTTCAGTCTTCTTATATACTTCTTTACTATCTTGTGATTCATTAGGTCTAAATAATACCTTGATTGCCTCATTGATAGTTTTTTGTAATTGTCTTATTAGGCTTTTTTTGTAGATCCATACATCATTAACCCGTATTTTATACTAGACATTATAAGTGCATCAAATATTTCTTTTTTTTATTTCTTACACTCAGGCATTCTCTTATTTTGTAGAGTAATATTTTAATAATATTTTAAATAATTTTTAATAATAATTTTATTGCATGACATTGCTCAAAGTTTCAATGAAACTTGTGTGAGCTACAATAACTTGCATAAATAATAAATTAACACATTAGTACAAAAAACCAAAAAAGATAAATAGTTTTCTTAGACAGTTTATAAATCATTTCCTTCATTTCTCTTCATATTTTCAATAGATATCATTTTATACTTTTATACTTTTTTGCTAATAAATCTTTTAACCTAGTTTTAAGTTTGATAATACTTTCATATGATAACATGTAACTGTCTAGTTTATTGAAAATGTCAGGTACATAAAACTATATATTTCTTACTCCATAACAATTATTCCATTCTGGCAATTTAAATTTTTTGGATGTCTTTTTTTTTAATCGTTCGCTTATTGTATCGTGGAGATCTTTATGAGTGTTACTGTAATAATTTTTTATTATAATTATATAATCTCTCAAATCTTCTATTTTTAGTAGTTTATTTTTATAGTAAATCTCATCTGTATGTTCATTTTCTTATCCAAACAATACCTTAACTATCTTATTTTGAAGTTTCTGCAGTCTTATTAAAATATATTTTGTTGCGAAACCATATATTTCAATACCGTATCTTATACTACTTTCTACTCATGCATCGTATAACATTTTTTTATTTTTCCTATTTAGTATGTTTTCTACTTTATATAAGATAGGTAATTTCTGTCTTAGTTTAATTATTAAGTTAGTTATATGTTCTTTAAAGCCCCATTTGTCATCTATATACATTCCTAAATATTTTGTTGTTTTTTTAATTTCAATGCTCTTACATGTAGAATGGCAAATTTGATTTTTTAAATTTGTTTGCAGTCCTGTACAATTTCCAGAGTGATTTACTATATTGTTTAATTGGTGGTTTTTCATTTTTGGCACCGCAATATCTAAATGTATTGTTTTTTCTTCGCTTATGTATAATTCGTTTTCTATTAGCCATCCATTTATCATATTAAAATCGTTTTGTAAATTTCTTAACATATCATGGTAATTATAATTTATGGAGATTAGTATGGTATCACCTGCAAACATATATATTGATGTATTTTTCGTATAATCTTCTATATCATTTACATATATTAAGAACAGAAGTGGGCTTAAGACAGATCCTTGAGGTACACCAAAGTTAATATTTCTGTAATCACTATATTCATTACTTATGTTTAATGTTGCTTTTCTGTTTGTCAAGTAACTTTTTAATATTTCTAAAATCTTTCCTCTTAGTCCTAAAATTTCACATTTTTTAATTAGCTTTACATGATCAAACGTATCAAATGCTTTTTGTAAGTCAATCAGTATTGTTCCCACATATTTCTTTTCATTTAATGCTTTTGTTATTATATCATTTACTTGTATTAATAGCTCAGTTGTGCTTTCATTTTTCGTATATCCATATTGAACATTGCTTAATAATTTAAAATGTTCTAAATATTCTCGTATCCTATTTGAAAAGTATGTTTCTATTATTTTATCTATTATTGATAATAATGAGATTGGTCTATAGTTATCTTTATTTGTTTGCTCTCCTTTTTTTATATATTGGTCTTAAAACTTGTATTTTTAATTTGTCAGGCTATATTTCTTTATCTATCATACAATTTATGAGTATGCATATCATCCTTGTTGTATTGTCCTTTGATTGTTTGAAGTTGGTTGTGTTAAAGCCATCTATTGTATTTTTTAATTTTTCTATAATCATTATTATTTGTTCTTGTGTTGGTTCCCTCACATACATCGAATTTTTATGTTGTCTTACCTTTTTAAGTTAATCTTTTTATACACTGTTTTATAGTACTCACTTTGTTTTGTATATGTTTACTTTCGTTTTAGGTTTATTTAATATTATTATTATTATTATTTGATACGTTATTATTAATAATAATAATAATAATAATAATAATAATTTATTCAGCATTTTTGTACAAAAATCGAGGCACGAAGCGTAAAGCTTGTGAGTGCACTGAATGTGTGACAAGTCTAAGTTTAATACATGATTTCATTAGCAAAACATTAAAAATATTGACAAGAAATATACACTTTTTTAAAATTAGTTATCTAACAGCCAATTCTTAACCAGTTTTTTAATGTTATTCAGATTCAGATTTGTTCTAATATCTCTCGGTAAATCATTTAAGGTTTGTGGGATAACAAATATGTTATGTCTTTTTCCGTAAGAGTTTATCCACGATGGAGTTTTTAACCAAGCCTTATTATTTCGGATTGGGCACTCAATTTTATTTGGAAGGTGTTATCAAAGAAATATTTTACAATAATAGTATGCTTAAACAGTTGTAGAAAGGTTAAGATTTTGTGTTCAGTCATCAACTCTTTAGTTGTTTTATTATTGTTAACACCAAAAAGGATTTTAATAGCTTTGTTCAACGTTTTTTGTAAACGTTTAATATGACAAGCTGATGTGGAACCGAAAATCGTACATGCATATCGCACAATTGAGAGAATCCACGCATCAAAGAGTACAATTTTTGTTTTGGGGTCAAGAACTTCTTGTAGAGGAATAGTACCTCTAATTTTTTTAATTAATGAATCGATATGGTTATGGAATTTCCAATTGTCGTCAATTATTATGCTTAAGTATTTCAGGTTATCAACTTGTGCAAGTTTTGGGCAGTTACAATTCAATCTAAAATTACAACCATCTTCATGAAGTCGTATATATTTATTTATTTCTCAGAGTATGGGAGGTTGTAATGTGCAAGAAGACTGTTTTGTCCGTACTAATAAATAATTCATTTGTTGAGAAAAAATTATTAATATTATTAAAATCATGTTGCAAATTTTTTATCATGGTGTCTTGATTTGAGTGAGTTGAGATTAGGAAGATGTCATCAGCATCCTAAAATGGAGCCTTGTGGTACTCCATAAGCGATTGACTGCCATTCTGACAACTTACCATCAATTTTCACACAACTTTCCCTTCCCGTTAGGTTATTTTGTAAAATACCCAGAAACTTTCCACGGATTCCAACATTTACCTTGTGTTTACTTTTATTTAAGGCACTAGTAATTTTATTATTGATTGCATTTAGGGCATCGGTCGTACCTTTATTTTGTTGGAACCCAAATTGGCTCTCATGAATAATTTTGAATTTTTTGAAAAAAGTCTGTAATTTGTTAGCAAAAAAATTCTCAATAATCTTATCTAGGACTGGAAGGAGTGAAATGGGCCTGTAGTTACAATATTCGTTTGGTTCCCCTTTTTTAAATATGGGTCTAATGATCTGTATTTTTAAATTAGTTGGCCAGATTTCAGTTTTAATAATTGCCGCAATCAAGTAAACAAGGAATTCAGCAGTTTGTTCTTTGGATTGAACAAAATTCTCAAGCAAAAAGCCATCATATCCACACGAATGTTTTATTTTTACCTGGTTTATAATTGTAAGTATTTCTTGATAACCAGGTTCAATTATTTGTATAGTATGCGGATTTTTATTTGCCATCACATTCGAATTTGTGCACCTTTTTTATTACTGATTACCTTGTTCTTTTGTTTAGTTTTTTTTTTTTAACAAGGGAACTTCATCATGAAAAAATGAAGCAAAGTTATTACTAATGTTTTCTGCACTGACATCTTTAAAAGCCTTCTTAATTTTTTCATCTAGATTCCCCCTCTTTTTTTATTGGATTTTCCACATAGTTGATTAATTTTTTCCCAGATTTTTGCACCATTATTCCGATTTTTGTTAAAGAAGTTTTGATAAAATTTTTGTTTTGCTTCATTTACCAAATTACGAACGTTTCTTTTTGCCTCTTTATAGATCCTGATTTGTTCTTGCGAGGGGTTCGACATTTTTGTAATTTTTGTCCACAATTTATTTTTTTCATTAATTTTCATTAGCAAAGAAGGGTTTAGTAGTTGTCTGTTTATAATTTATTTTTTTATTCAAAATGTTGCTAGCATAGATTTTTTTTATTTTTGATTCAATTTGGTCATAAACAACGTTTGGGTCAGTGAACGTTTTTAAAAAGTCCCAATTTATATTTTGTAGTTGTCGAATGGTGCCTTTATGATGATATTTTACTTTGGTTTTACTTGGGTTTAAGAAGACTTTCATTCACATTAGGTGATAATTGATATGCATTAAAGGCCGTGAAATAATGATCCGCAAGTTTAATTTTAATGACAAAAGCGTCACACTCTCATTTTTTAATATTACAATAGATTAGGTCAATACATGAGCGTATGATTTTATTATTCCGAAATTCTTCCCTGGTTGGAGAATTTATTTTTTGTGAGTAACCTAAGCTTGCCAAACAGTTTTCAAAACGTTCAATATCATGTTTTTCGTTTGGATCTTGATGTCCTTCAAGGACATTTAAATTAAGGTCACCAATCAAAAATGTATTGTCATGTTTACTTTTTTTTTGTAAATAAGTTTTTTAATTTTTTATAAAGTTCACTCTGCTGGCTGAGGGTTTTTTTTTATAAATTGCCAATATTTCAAAATTATCCTTTCCTATTAAGAATGTACAGCTAATCGCTTCATTTTCATCAATTTTTGTATTTACACATTTAATGTTTGTAAATTTATCATTTCTAATGAAAAGTAAAATGCCACCTCCTCTGTGTGATTGTCGACAATTTGCAAATGTGGAATAATTTTCAATATGGAAACCTTCAGCTTCATGTTCCTTGATGTTAGTTTCAGTGAAAATAATGAAATCCCATTCAATTCCCGCAATGTCATATTCTGCAAGCCAGTTAGTCCAGTTTAGCTTACAGCTCCGTATATTGGAATGTAGACATTGAAAAGCACAAGCATTGTTGGTGGAAAAAAGTCATTTAGCACAAAAAAATTGTCAAATACTTCGTTGATAAATATATCTTCATCGTCCATTTTCCTGCGTGGTGTTTGGCCTATTGTCATTATTATTGTTTGGAGTTGTAAGGTGAGTTGGAGTGAGAACGGAGGTTTTGGCACAAGTGCTATTCTTTTCAACAAGTTTGTTTAGGTCGTCGTGGCTTTTTATATGTGTAACAAGCCTGCTCTTTTCGTTTTCTTTGACGTTTATTTTCCCATCCTTAAACCAGATGTATTTGAAGGAGGCTTTCAGTTCTTGTTTTGTTTTCCATAATAATGACTTATAGAATGACTTATAGTGTTCATTAATGAAGATACGGCCATTATTCCCGTTCTCAAACAGATGGTCATTTGTAATGTTTTTCTTTTTTTTTTTTGCAGTTCAGCCAGTAATCTCTGCTTACCCTATTTTTGAATTGGATAAGGATTGAAGGTGGGAAATTCTTATTTTTATTCGGGAGACGATGAGCTTTGTCAATCCAAGTGTCCTCGAAATCCGTAGCGTTGATAGCATCGGCAATTCAATAAATGGTGTCCCTTAAATCTTCTTGAGCTTCCGTGTCAACTCCATGAATTTCAAGATTACGGTTTCTATTATAATGATCACTTTCTTCCTGATTCTGTTTTAAGTTGTTTAAGGTAAGTTTGATGCTTTCCAAGTCTTTAGTTTCATTGCTGGGTGGTTGGGTTTGACTGGTATTAGATCCTATTTTTTTTCAATAGCTTCAATTCTTCTGTTCAGTTTTTTATTTTCGTCTGCCATGTTGAACATTTTTTTTCCATTTCATCGTATTTTGTGCTGATAAAGTTTATGCATGGAAAGATTTGTTCATTTGTTTTTGCGACATCATCTAGTTTTTCCTTCAATTTCCTCAATTGTGCATTGTATTTCGTATTGGCTTTCTGAACGTCATTGTATACACTTTTAATTTTTTCAAAGTTTTTTTCCATTGTCACGAGTTTCTGCAGAATTCTGTCAGTTGATCCAAACAAGTCATCTAGTTTTTTTTCACAGTATTGAGGGTTCGTGTTTGATGTGGGTTCGATGGCACAATCTTCTTCACCATCCTCGTCTGTCTCGTTGAGTTTTTCCTTTGGCCTTCATTTCGGGCAGCTCTACACTTTTTACAAACCCAGTCATTTTATTTTTACCCATAGCCACAATTGTTGATGGAGCCAATCCGGAGCATTTTTTGTCGCAGTGTATCTTTCCTTTGCAAGTTGCGCAGTTGAGAAATTCATCTTCGTTCACGTTTAATTTATTTACACAGTCACCACATCTCGCCATGGTTATGGTTTAAAACGGTAATGATCCTCTACAACTTCCGTAGACACAAAATTGGCGGTTGCGTGCAATACACTATTGTCCAAGTTAAACTTCCGTACTTTTTCCGTATTCAATCCTGGTTGTTGCCCAATTTCAAATGATTGTAAAATCACACAGAATGGTCGAAAAAACTCACGGATAGTCTCAAAAATGCTCAGCGGATCTTCCTGTTACCTACTGACAGCTTCAATCATTTGGATGGATGCTATATTCCTCCTAATGGAAACGTTTTCGCCGAGCGGCCACGAGCGGTAGCGAGAGGCGGCCATGATGATAATGATAATAATAATAATCTGCTTTATTCGAGTACAAGATGTTCTGTACAGGCATGAGATTCATACGAATTTGTAGGTGCAAAGCAATGTTAATCAACTTTAGACAATATAATAAATTATTTTTTTTCTTTTGTACAATTAATTAATATAATTTCATATAGTATAAATACAAATAGTACAATAAAATAAAGATTAGTAGAAATTCTTCAAATTACACAAGTTCCCAGTTTATTATTTTAGCTCGCATCAATGTTTAGTATTCTACTTTCATTTTCATGATACGTAAATTTAGTCAACTTTAATAATGCCACTCCTTAACCTTTTTCTTTACTTCCTTTTTGTTAGTTAAATTTCTTAAGTCAGTCGGTTAATCATTCAATATATTTAGTAAAACATAATTTAGTCCCCTCTTTCCATAGTTATTTCTCCAACGTGGTAATTCCAACCAATTATTATCATTTCTCACACTTCTTTTCAGTTTAATTTTAAATTCTTCACAATTATATTATTTTGTTATGTATATCCAGTTTAAGTTTTTGTCAATATTTAACATATTATAGGAGCTATATATTTCTTTGGCATTTTTTTAATTTATCATTTTTAAATAAAACTTTTATTGTTTTATTTACTTATGATTGTAACTGAATCATATAACTGTTAGTTGTAGTGCCATAAATAATCAGTTCATATTTAATTTTAGACATTATCAGTGCTTCAAAAATACTTTTTTTATTTTTAATATCTAACAGCCTTTTTACTTTATAAAGCGACGGAATAGTTTTCCTAATCATGATCATAAGGTTTTGTTGATAAAATTTCCAATTAGTATCTACTTCTAGTCCAAGGTAGCTGATATTTTTAACCTTTGTAAGATTTTTACATCTGATGTGGTTATTGGCAAATAGCATGTCTTTTCACTATTTAGAATTAAGTCATTTTCTCTGAAATATACCACCAATTTATTCAAGTTATTTTGTAAATTTTTAATCATGGTATTTTGATCAATGTTGATAGTAAAAAGATATCGTCTGCATATAATGTCAAAGTTGTATTTAGGATGCTGTCAGAAATATCATTGATATTTATGATATTAATAATATTAATAATAATAATAATAAGTTTATTTCATGTAATTTCACAGTATTACTGTAACCCTCGAAGCCTTAATTAAAAAGCTTGTATGAGTTTCGTAAATCATCAGTCTTAACAACTATCAAGTTATCATTATCACAACAACGACTGCACTTGTATTCATAACAATTCACATTCATTTTTATACTAATAATTCAATAATCTTTCTTTTTAATATATATGTATGCTAATTTCTATTTTCCAGTATATAAGTTTGCATTTTTTTTTAAGTCACCCTTATTCATACACTTCATCATTTCCTTTGGTACTCCATTAAACAAGTCTGGTATAAAGTAGTCCTTTTTTGTTTTTCTATAATTAGTTTTACACATTGGCAATTTAAACTTTTTTCTTGCTCTGGATTCACTTTTATAACTTATTAGAACTTTGTGTTTATTATTAAGAAAATACTTTGTCAAAATAACAAAAATTTTTATAACTTTTATCTTCATAATTTTGTTCTCCTTAAAGAGAGTTTCTGTTTTATTTTTCAAATTTGGTTCTCCAAACAAAATCTTTATTAACTTATTCTGTTTTTTTGTAATCTTTGAATTAAGTAATCTGTTGTTTGTCCATATATTTCAATTCCATATCTGATGATACTAGCTATCCAAGCATCATAAATAATATTTTTTGGTTTCTTATTTAAGATTTCTCTCAGTTTGTATAATCTTGGAGTTATTTTTCTAAGTTTTTTTTATCAACTCTTTTATATGCTTTTAAAACGACCAATTTACATCAATTTCTACTCCCAAATATTTCATCGTTTGTTGCTTTTCTAGTTTAACACACCAATCACTACAAATATGATTGTTCCCATCAGAATACACGTTTTTGCAGTTTCCATAATGTTTAATAATCCATTTACTATTTTTCATTTTCATTTTTGGTACTGTAATGTCCATTTGCAAGGTTTTCTCTTTACTAATAAATAATTCATTTTCAATACAATAATCATTAATTGAATTAAAATCATGCTGTAAATTATTCATCATATCTTCATAATTTTTATTTATTGATATTAAAGCTGTATCATCAGCAAACATGAAGGTTTTTGTATTTTCCAAGTTTTCAACAACGTCATTTGTAAAAATTAAGTATAGAAGAGGTCCCAGTACAGAACCTTGTGATACACAGTATTTAATTGTAGTCAGAAAACTATTTTGTCCTTTCACTTGTACTTGTTTTTCTGTTCTGCAAATAGCTTTTTATAATATTATGTATTTTCCCTCTTAAACCTAGGTTGTAACATTTTTGTAATAGTATGTTCATATTAAACATATCAAAAGCTTTTTTAAATCAATTAGAATAATACCTATATATTTTCCTTCGTTACGTCCTGTCGTTATTACGTCATTCATTTCAGATAATACATCAGTAGTACCCATATTTTTTTCTATAACCAAACTGTGATGATGTTAAACTTTTACATTTATCAAAAAAAAACATATTTTATTAACAAAAAATTTTTCTAGTATTTTATCAATTATAGATAGTAGTGCTATAGGTCTGTAGTTATTTAAGTCTTGTCTATTTCCTTTTTTATCAGTAGCATTTTCTAAATACATTGTCTGTTTTGCAGATTTTTTTATTTTTGGCTTTATCACCTGTTGTCTTTTTTGAATAATCTCCTTGTTTATAAACTTCATGCTCAATTTTATCAATGATCTATAATAATAATAATAAGTTTATTGCAGGAACCATGCTAAGTTCTGCAGAACTTGTGGGAGCAGCAATAAATACATACAGTAACTATATTATTATCTCCGTATCAATAATGTCACTATCATCTTCACTAATCATCTCAATACATCACATAATACAAAACATTTATTTACAGTATTATAATATTAATAATATTTAATAATAATATTTAACATTTAATAATAATAGTATAGAATATTTACAGTATACAATATTTACGCAAAAAGGAAAACATTTTTGGCTACGTACTACCTTCTTCTAATAAGAATTTTTTACCATCCTTTTAGCATCCATTTTTTTTGAAAACACAATAATTCTTTCGGTAATTTATTAAAAGTATATGTATGTAATATCCTTTATTTCTTAATTCATATTTGTCGTACCATTTCGGTATTAAAAATCTTGGTGGTGGTGTTCTGAGTTTTATCCTTTTTTCAGCATTATAATTTTTATGTTTATTTATAAAGTAGTTTTTCATTATTATAATATAATCTCTCAATTTATCTAATCCTAAAATTTCATTTTGAAGGAATATTTCGCTTGTTATACGGTAATTTTGTTGTTTCTAAATAAAACATTGACAATTTTATTTTGTATCTTTTGTAGCGTATCAATCAGATACTCTGTTGCAAAACCATATGTCTCAATACCACATACCAAACCATATGTCTAATAACACTAGCTACCCATGCATCGTATAAGAGTTTTTATTATGTGTGTTTAAAAAATTTTTTAATTTATACAATTTTGCTAAGACACCTCTTAATCTATCGATAATTTGCTTAATATGTAACTTAAACTTCCAATGTTCATCTATCATTAGACCCAAGTATTTAGTATATTTACTAATTCCCAATGATGTACTATGCTCAAAACTTCTAACTTTAATTTGCTGGGTGATGATTCCTTTGCTACATCTGTGATTGTTAGACCAGACTTAAGGAATCGATGAGTGGAAAAAATGCATTGTTTAAACGCCATTGTTACCGATCGCTCTAAGCAGCCGGTGGAACTTGGTACTTGGGTGGGTGACCGCCTGGTAATCTGACTGTTGCAGACATAGGGCCTTAGGGCTTCGGGCAGATGACCAGGAGTGGTTAACGCTCGTTTAAACACTTTAAACCCTTTTAAGCAGCCGGCCGTGGTCGTTGCTGCTGTTGTGTGGCCTTCTGTGTGTCATTTGGTTTAGTTTTAAGTCAGTCAGTTTAGTATAGTATGTGAGCGAATGGTTTGTAGCCCCATAAGGTCAACAAAACAATCAATCAATCAATAAGCAGCCGGCCAAAATACTGACAACATAAACATAAACAATGTGGTTGTGATAATGGCTCGTTTCGTTGTTGGTCAGTTTTGTTTTTTGTTTGTTTTAGTTTTTAGGGATCACAAAACAAAACAGGGTTAAATGCCCCACGATGGCAGGCGGGACAATTTAGCTAGATAATTTAGTTGTTGCTCTGTACTCTTCTTCTAACAATGTGAATTAAAAGGACAATGTTAGCAGGTCTACTATTTTAAATTTTGACGATTGTGCCTCTTCTTACACACTTTTGCCTCAAACTAAAACTGACGTCTACTTAACGGAAATTTGAAAAGAAACGAAGCTACAGATAAGAAAACAAGCGTTTATTTACTGATAATGGTAGGTTTCTTACTTACCGTAACTGGAATTTGTTAATACGTGCATCAAAGCATTAGGAAAGATAAACTAAAGTTAGCACAAAGTGTGATTTTACTGCTGATTCAGTTAAGTTCTGCAAATGGAAGTGTGAAGACCGACATTAGTATCAAACAAATTGATACTAAGTCCGAGAGCCTGCGAAAGCGTGGACTGCATAAAATCTGCATTACTTGGCTACAAAAATGGCTTTTCCTTTTGTTGGTATTAAAGCTGTCTCCCTTTCCTCCCCCCCCCCCCAACAAACAAATTCAGAAGGCCTAATTGAACCCATGTCTTGGGTTTATATGCTGTTACCATTGTTTGATGTAATATATTTTTATTTAATTTAAATGAAATTAAAAGTTAACTTATGAAAAATAAAATAAATGAAAGGTAAGTTTATTCATTTGATTTCCAAGTTTAGCATGCAAGTTTTTTTTTATTGTTTAATTCTCTGGTGGTGACGTGAGTGTTGGGGTCGGGTGGAGGTAGCCGGGGCTCATCATCCATCTACGCCCACACTTACAAGAGTGTTTGTATAGTACAATCTGTTTTGCAAGTTTAGGCCAGACGAAATGTAAGTTTGCAGATTTCTTTCCAAGTAAATAATTGCAAGCCTCTGTTCCCTCCCAAAGCAAAGCCCGTTCGTGTGGCATAACAATGGGGACAATATTACACCAAAATGTTGCCATTTGCCAATTTTGGGTCCTGATATTAGAGAGTTCAGGGATAGCCCTATCGTTCTAAAGTTGTTTTGCTCTGCTGTCATACTTCCTTTACTGTGTAGTGATCTGACGAAGATGCCATGTCTGTCACCGAAAATTTATTAAATAAATGACATGTATCGAGGATTCGAGGGGTAACACCTGTACACACGGAAATTTCCTATTTAAATCGTGCTATACTAGTTTTTTTTCTTGTGCAGTAAGAGTTAGTAGCAGTACTGGAAGACAAATGGCGTCGGTTAGGCTATTTAAAAAAAGAAAGTTGTTTCTCGGAAAGAAAGAAAGTATTCTCTGTGGGCAGCAATTTTCTTCTTGAAGTTATATCCACTGATAAATTTGCCAAACGTTTGAATGAATCCATCTCGTTACACAGCAAGCTACCACATAGAAAAAGCTGGAGTAGAAGGTTTTTGGGTGGCGCGCAATGCTCGTGAAACTACGTTTGTTTTTTTAAGTGACCATAGTGATAAATAAATAACAGATTCAAACCTATGATGGAATTGAACCCTCGATATTTGGTATCAAAGATCAAGGGTTCTGTTGCAGCTTAGAAAACCTGACGTAATACGTCCAAAAGGCAAAGGAAACAGGTTTTCATCAATATTAGAAAAGGCGGTAGCCTTACTGTAAGGTTTGACCTCAACCTCCCATGTTAAAGCCGAAATTTCGATGCTTAATCTCTTTGATGTCTTTAAAAATGTTCCTCTCACATTTAGTATACAAGCTTTATTGGGCACGGTGAACATGTGTCCGTACTATTATTAATTTCCGATTTGACACATCGGAGATCTGGACTTGAGCTGGAATCGTGATTTTCATTTTTTGCTTCTTGTTCTTGGCACGACACGTTTCTGCTACGCTCTCTACAGATCACACTATTTGTCCTATAAAGCTGGTTCTTTGCTCATCTTTATGAGCTAAGAACAAAATTGCCTGCAGATATGCGCTTTCCGTAATGCCTATTCTAATTGGTCAAGTCGTTCAGAGTTCTAAATAACCAGACTGATCGTTTTACATTGTTTTAAATATTGTTATTATTCAACAATACTAATCAACAAACGCCAGCTGCAAGACGTAGACTGAACATTTAAGGGGTTGTTTCCATTCGTATGTGAACACCGTTATTGATAAAGATACAAAACATTAAAATAAGCTAATCTAAAATGCATGACGCCAAAGTAGCGCGAATTAAAAAACAAACACGAACTCGTTTGATTCTTAAGGTTAGGTTTAACTGATCCGAAGTCAAAACAGCAAAGGAACATAAACTTTACTATAAAGTTTCAGATACTGCATGTTGCTGTACTGTTTAGTCCACGTGAAACCCTATTGCTGCATACAACCATTATACACGTAAATACAATTAAAACCAGAGCCAAAATTACAAAACTTTTCATACCCAAACAAAGGAAGAATAATATAAGGCTACCATACACTCTACTACCTTTTTGGCTAAATTATTTCATTGGTCTTAAGTCACGTCGTATATTTTCCGTTCAACGCCCTACTGATGATAAATCATTTTTCAAGACTTTCAAGCACTTTTTCGGGCGAGGAATTTCATTATTACTTTCCAGGACATTTTCAGGTTTGCAAGGGTACACACGAACCTTTAATTATCTCTAAAGCTGTGCTAAGCACACAAAGACGATTAATTTTTAAACATTTTCCAACGATGGCGTTTAGTCAAGTAGAATGCACCAATTATTATCTGATCTATTGGGGGCAAAAGTAAAAATGCTAAAAACATATGAATACAGCAGTAAAGTTTCACGTGGACTAAACAGTACAGCAACACTACAGTATCTGAAACCTTACAGGAAAGTTTATTTGTGTTCCTTTGCTGTTTTCACTTCAGTTCAGTTAAACCTTACCTTAAGCATCAAACGAGTTCGATTTTCTTTTGTAATGAATTATTAGTGTGAGTAAGGCAGTCATTTATGAGAACTTTAATAAGATTTATCTCAATTTCACTACTTTGTAGGCTAATGCGGTCAAAGAATACAATCGAAATGATTCAGTCAATCGTAATGATTTAAAGGGAATGCAACGTAAAACAATCAACCAAACAAAAACTGTCTGTAGATTTAAGCACAATGATAATAAAACAAAACAGTTCGAGAGTGTATGTTTGTTGACCTTTGCCTTTAATATTTAAAACACGGCGTGGAAATCCATTTGTTGAGTTCCCTCTAGGGTATTGCCGAATGGGTTAGATACCAAATGAAAAAAGAAAACACTTCATTGAAACATTGTCAATGCTCGTTTTCCTAAAGATTTAAAATTAGTTTGTGGCTAATTAGTTTTCACATAATCTAGACACACGCTAGTGTGTCGCGCCAAGTTAGGCAATAAACATCACATTAATTTAATTGTCGAGGTTGTAAACCATTGTAGCGTGATGCCATATCGTTAGTGTCTAATATCTTGAAGCATAGTTGGCGCACATTTCAGGTACTTGGATAAAAATAATAATGCGGTACTAACGCTTAAATTGTGGTAAAATCGAGAGCAATGACCCACCTGAAAAAATTAACTCGTGTATGAATCTCATCTAAGCTGCTTTCGATACTAAATTAGACCCTCATTAACGTTGCAAATGGGTTACTACCTAGCTAACTAATCCGCTCATCCCCATGTTAAATCCCATAGGGTGATTATTCACCGATTCCGAGATAACGGGAAGGCTTCCAGTTATGAAATTGGACTAATGGGTGCAGTTCAATACGAACTGCATACCTTTTATGGTGTGGAGCCTGGGGATGTAACGGGAGTTGCGTAGGAGGGCTCATAAGTAAAAAAAATATTGTTATAACTATTGTTAGTATTGTCGGCAACGTGTCTCATTGGACGGCGAAAGTTTAAATAAAACAAATTACAACAAAATTAAAACCAAACCAAAAACCTATAAAGAGGTGACTAAGTTGAAAATAGTTCGGCTTCTAGGCAAAAGGTGGTAGCAAAGTGTTGAAAACCAATTTCTTGTTTACGTGGTACTTTATTATATATCTGCATGGTAGTGGTACCCACAGTAATACTCAATTTAAAAAAAAGGACTGATATCATCTCAAAAACCAAAACCGGTAAAACGGGCCACCAAGTTCCGAATGGTTTGGCACTTCAAAGGAGTGTTATCAACACACCAAAACATTTGCTCACTTAATCGCACCGAATAATGCTTTGGACGTTAAATGAAAACTTGAACAATTGCTACCGAAAATAGCAATGTTCTAGTTTTCATTTAGCCTTCGAACTATTAGTCGGTGCAATTAACTTGGGAAATGTTTTAGTGTGTTGATATCACTCCTATGAAGGGTCGAACCATTCGGAACTTGGTGGCCCCTTTTACCAGTTTTGGTTTTTGACATGAGTAAGAATATCACCAATGATAGGCTTGACTAACAAAAGGAACAGCTGAACTACTGTTGACTCTAACTGTTTCCTTGCAGCTAGAGTGGGCAAGAATGCCTTTACCAAGTTATGTCGAAGGGGGTGGGGGGGAGAGAAATTGCAGTTGTCAAACGAGTGCCAATCAAGTAATAAACGAAGCCTTGACCAAACTTGCAAAAGTAGTGTCGTCTCACTAGTCCGTTCTGCTAACAATGGCTTTGTAACAATGTTTCATTGTTCGGCATCCACTTTTCCACCTCTTTCTTTTTTATTCTGTTTGTAACAATGGCTTTGTCTAAGGAATATCGACCACGACTTCCTGGCCATAAATTTCATTTTTGGCGACTTAACAATCACTGCTGGCTTAAGAAACTAACCGCCTAGCAAATTAAAGTTTTGAGCATAGTACAAGTTTCTAAACAATCTGAGTTAACGTTTTCTATCTTTTTGATAAATTTATAATTTCCACCATGTACAATAATTTTTTCAGTGAAGTAACCTTCATTTTTGGAACAGTAAAATTCATACGCATAGTTTTTTCCTTACTGATATTCGTTTCATTTTCCAAAAACCATCTATTTATTAGATCGAAATCATCTTGTAAATTTTGTAGCAATTCTTCCTGATAGTGGTTTATAGAGAACATAAACATGTAATCCGCAAAAAGGTATAGAGTTGTGGTATCTGCACAGCATTGTATGTCGTTGGTATATATGAAGAATAGCAGTGGTCCTAAAACAAACCCCTGTGGCACTGAATTGTGTATGTCAAAATGTTCACTGTGCTTATCTTTTAAGCTTATTATTGCCTTCCTTTTTTTTAAATAACTTTTCATAATTTCATAAACTTTCCCTCTAATTCCTAGTTCTGTACACTTTTGTAACAAAATTTTGGTGTTAAAGGTATCAAAGGCTTTTTGTAGATCAATTACAACAGCTCTTACATATTTATCGTCATTTAACGCCTTAGTAAACTCTTCATTTAACTCCTTTAGTAAATCAGATGTTTTACTTTTGTTTTTTGTAAATCAATACGGTTTACCTTTGTTTTTTGTATAACCGTATTGATTTTTTGAAAGAATCTTAAAAGTTTCAAAGAAAGACCATATTTTGTTCGCAAAAAACTTTTCTATTATTTTATTTATAACTGACAACAAAGAAATTGGTCTGTAGTTATTGAGATCTTCTTTTTAATTTTTTATATACTGGTCCTAATACCTGTATTTTTAACAAATCCGGCCATTTTTCACATTTGATAATTTTATTTATCAAGATACTTACTGAAAGGGCAGTGTTCATCATACTTTGATATGGTTTGTTTTGATACCGTCTAATCCTGTTGCCTTTGTTTCTTTTAATCACGTAATAATATTTTTAATGTCTTCCTGAGTAGCTTCATCAAGGTACATTGTTTTTTTGACTGCATATTCTTTTCCCTCATTAGTGGTTTGTATAACTTTTTATAGTATTTGCTATTAAAAAAATTATCCCTCCTCTTTTCGTATTTAGCTTTTAAAATCTGTATTTGTTCTGCAAAATTTTATTAAATTTATAACTAATTTCTGCAGGTGTGTAGTTTTTAAATGTTGACATAATTTCTATATCGATATTGCCATTTCCCTTTCATGTCCAGTGATTTCATGTATTACATTCCAAATCGTCTTGTTACCCTGATTGTTTTGTTCTAATATTTTTTAGTAATAATTTTGTTTGTCGTTTAAAATTTCTTTGTTTACTTTTCTTTTTAACTTTCTATATTTTTTTACGTCATTCTCAATAACAGAGCCATTTTAAATTTTTTTCCCTTAATTTTTCGTTTATTAGCTTTATTGTTTGTTGTGTTATCCATGTTTTTCCTTTCCTGATTTGTATTTTTAGTTTTATTTATATTAGTTGTAATGTTTTTTGATAAATATTTTTTATTGTAGAATCAATTTTTTTATACATTTCATTGAGTGTTTTTGCATTTAATAAAATATTCCAGTCAGTTTCGTTTAATTCTTTTACAATATTATGATCATTGTATTTGATTTTTTAATTTCCTTTAATTTGAGAATTTTCAGGATTTGGATTATTTTCCTTTAAATTTTTAATAATTTGTCTATGTTCTTCTTTATATAGACTGTATTGTAAACTAGTGATCAGCAATTTTTATTTCCATGGTTGCCCATTCACTTGCCCACTTGTCGAGTTTTGTGTGTATATGATCGATAGAAGAGATTTGTATGTAGTATTGATTCAAGCCTTTTTGTTTTTACTATTTCAACTCTTGTCAGTGAATCAATTTGTTTTTCCATTCCTATCTTTGCTAAAGTATTTTCATATTTATCAGTGTTTTTGGGTTCAAATTTGTCCTTTTCTTCAATTTCTGACATAAATATTTATATGTTTATCCTTTCAAATATATTAGTAATTTTTTGACTTCATTGATACATTTTATTTTATTCGTGTCAGGTTTTCTATAAACTTCTATAACGCAAAACGCACTCTTTTCATATGCATATCTTAATTAAACAGCATCATTTTCATAAATTTTATTTTTTTGAAAATAATGTTCCTAATTTTTTTTTCATTTATGAACAACATAATTCCTCGTCGTTTGGTGTTTTCCCTACAAACGGCTTCCTTTTTATATCCTCGTATGTTATAAATTTCACATTCTACTGTTTTTATATTTGTTTCAGTTAAAACAATGGTATCCTATTTTGTTTCCTTTTGTTACAAAAAATTGCAATTGCTCCCAATTTTTTCTGACACGGTGGGCTACCTCTATGTGTTCCTGTCTGTAGTTTCTTACTTTGAAATTTTCTGCCACCTTTTTTACCACATCTTCTAATTTTTCATTTTCCAGCCAGTCCATTTGGTTCAGTTCCAAGTTTCTGTTTCATAATAATAATAATAATAATAATAATAATAATAATAATAATAATAATAATAGAATAATAATAATAATAATAATAATAATAATAATAATAAAACATATGGTGCTTTAGCACACAGGCCTGAAATGGACCCGGGGGTCACTAATAATCGGCTCAAGGTTGTGAAGCAACCAAAAATTAAATCAAGATGTACTAACGAAGCAAGAGAGTTGTAAAGTTAAAACTAACAAAACAGTGTTCAGGGGTCAAGTTAAAAAATATTAATAAAATTGAAACATGGCACCAATATCAGTAAAACGAGCAAGTATTGCACTAACAAAAATTAAAACCATTGACATAAATTACATAAAATTAGACAGGTACCGATACTTAGACAATCTACAGTCCGCAATTTATATTTTGACACGTTTACAATACAACACATGCGCATGTCTGCTTCAGAGAAAGCGAATAAAAAGCAATTCATTGACATGGTCTGCCTCACGGGCACAAAGGATCACCAACAATGTGTTCAATCTAAAATATAAAGTGAGACATTACAAAAATACAGCCAAAACGGCTGAAAGTACACATCGAAAAAACAATTGGCATGATAAAACCAGTAAAATAAAGTTACAGTGTGACGATTTGGGTTGTACACCAGCCAAATTGGAATGAAGGTAGGAAAGAGTGGCTGGTCAAGGCCATATAAGAGAACAAGGCCGACATGGAGGTAACGCGAAAGAAGCAATGTTCGAAGTGCTATGGCGAAAGCACGGGAAGACCAGGGAAAACAGAGAAAGGGGGAAATGGGCAGGGAAGGACCAGAGAGGGTGAGGCTCGAAGAGGGTGGGGCTTTAAAAAAGCATTGCAAGGAGGAGCAAAAAAGGGTTAAATGGGTGGAGGGAGCTCGGAGCAACAAAGGGCGAAAGGGGTGAGTTGCAGCTCAAGAAAGGAGTTTGGCCCTTCGGTTCCCCACTTGGAACGTGGGAAGGACATTGTTGATGATGAAGGATTCGCTCCTAAAGATCTCAAGTGCTTCTAGGTTGAATCTGGCGCGATCGAAGTTTTCTTTCTAGAGTATTTTGGTGTTCTGGAAGAGGGAGTGAAGCCGCTGTCTCTGGTGTAGGTAGAGGGAGGTGCTTCAAACAACGGAGATCAGATTTTATGGTTGTTGAGTCTGTGATAGTTTGACGGAGGGAGCATGCACAGCTGTTGCATGGGATTTGGTAGACGACATTATTATTCTTATTGGATCCATTATCAGGCAGAGGTGCCCACAGCTTCTTGAGGTTGTGGTTTTTTGTGCTGATGAGATTGAATTTTTCTGAGTGCTGTAATTTTCAAAGCGCAGAATGAACCAGTTGATGGTATGGCAGAAAGATTTTATGATCGTAGCGGGCATACAACATAGATGGGGAATAAAATGATGGCATATTTGTGTCGGATGTGGAAATTGAGTTCAGGTTTGGACGTGTGTCCAGGAACTTAGATACTATATGTGATGATAAAACACTCTGCGCTAGGTGGCTGTTCCTCAGCTCGTTCTATAGAAGATTCTGCGGCTGCACACCTGACGTTACTTACGGGTGTCGACAGCCATTTTCCCCACTTCGCTTCCTAAGCGACTTGTATCGTCCGCAGTTTTCGTACTTGGATTTTGTAGTTGCGGCAGAAAGGTTTACATTGTTTAAAGGTGTAGTTGACTTATAGAATACTACATAAGTTTGCAGTCACGTGTAAATATAGATCTTTTGTTGCCTCATGGAAATGTTTTGTTCAAATACAATATAATAATCCGTCTGTGCATGTTTTACGATCGAGCCATAGCTAACGCAAACTGCTACCTAAGAGGAGTCTGAAGTCATGGTGCAGGTCTAGCAAGTGAAGTCAGGCCTATGGTATGGGCACTCAAAATTGAGGGGTCAGGTGGTTCCATGAAGGTAAGGGACGGACTCTGTTCAGCCCTTGGGGCACTGTTTGTCTGCTTCTGTTGAACATGTACTAACCATGATGAGACTACTAGATGTAAGACCCACTCGAAAAGGCTAAATTCTCGAGTGCTGTATGCTGCTGTTGAATTTGTTGGTCCAAACCAGGCGATTTTTTTGAAATTTATTTTGTTTTATTTGTTTGTTTGTTATTGCTCTATTTACAAAGTCCGTGTGGATTTGATTACCTGTGTTTGGCGGGGCCAATGACCCATGAAGGGTCCACGCTCACCGAATAAAGTAAAAATCAAATCAAATCGAAAATTTGTATCTCTAATTGTTGTTTTAGACTTTGTACTTCCTTAATTGTCTAACTCGTTACAAACACTTAGCAAACTCTTGGCGAATAATTCAGTATATGTCTTCATGTCAATGAAATCTTATCCTTCGAAATTTTTTCGTAGAGACACCGTGTGGTAAAACATAATTAATCTAGAAATTTATAATTATTTCTTTTTCCAGTTGAATATGATCGTGACCCTCAACATCATGAACACGGCGAACATGAATACGGTCACGAAGAACATCATAAATATGGGGACCATAACCATCATGAACCGGGCCAACATCATGGCGACCACGACCATCACCATGGTGACCGTGAGCATAATGAACATGGTAACCATAAACATCATGAACATGATAAGCTGGAACATCACGACGAAGGCATCCTTGAACTTCCTGACACACTTATCAATGGTAAAAATTGATGTCTGTACTACAAGTAATAAGTTATTTTAAACTTACCAAGTAGTTCAATATTGCATGTTATGTTGTATTTCATGACAATTTTTACGAGTTAAAGGCAACAATGAAAACTTTCTGCAGAAATTCGTCTCTCATCCTACAGCCCGTTCTACTGAGCAGAGTGTCTACAGTTTTTCTGGGTATTTGTCCTTTTTAAAGGTAATTTTCTGCTGCAGTGCCAAGTACTAATAATGGAAGAGAAAAAACTTAACAGGAAGTCTGTTGGAAAAGAGCTATTCAGTTTCTTTCCGACATGTTAACATGCGATACGAGATGGAAAATCTTTGAAGATGGGCTAATCGTCCATAATTTCGTGCCCTACCGGGCAGGTGGTCAGCAAATTTTAAAACCGAATATTAGTTTTGTTTCTTTCAGTATGCTTCTCCATCAAACTTGTATTTAATACTTCTAACATTGTTGTAAATCAATGGGTATATGGCATTGGGTCTGTAATACTCGAATTATAAATTATTCTATTCTATTCACGACAACAATTGAATACTAAGGGGTAACAGTACATGATTTTAAGCTCCAACCCTAATTTTAAACCATTAACACCAATGAAGCAAGAAAAGAAAATGGAAGGCGTGGTATGATACCACAAATTATAAGTGACGATCTGAGCTGAACATCAAACTCTTTTTTGTTTCATTTATTTTGAGGAAGTTTTTATTGTTATTTTTGATGAAGCGTTGCATCCTACACTTTACGAATTGGTGTTTTATCCCATCAAAAAGTATAAGCAATAATCCATAATAATATATAACACGACTATAAACGTTTAATAATAAACATTTGACGATCCTGGTGTAACAAACGTCATTCAGCAGTCATTATGTTACCATTTACTTGCTGCCACACTGCTCTGTTACATCCACAGCAGCATTTGACTTACGTTTGGGTAGGCTGATTTCGTTTGGCCACAGAGCATTTGATTTTTTAAAACTTTAAAAAAAAAGTTGATGATAAAAAGATATTGTGTGTTTATTCAGCGGCTGCTCAAAAGGCCTGTATGTATGTCATTGTTTGCAGCTTCCTATGCTGCACCTATGCAACCATTACGGATTTTTTACGTCTTGACTGCAAAGCAGGTAAAGGCAGTAGCATTTAACATGTGTAAATGTTAAAATTTAACATTTTAAATATTCCTTTATTTGCATATTAGTGCTAGACAGAAGGAGCAGAGTGTGTTATCGTTCCTACGAGCCTCTTTTTTCCAACTGTGTCCCAGATTTAAAAGTGTAAGTCGTGATCTACTGGCTGATCATAGTAGGTTTGCGAAATAAAGTTATTAATTGGAGAAACTAAATGTTAACACACATAGTTTTATTTACCACCGACGTGTTAGTGATACCCACGCCGTACTTTGGTTGTAACTCGCAGTAATTGTAGTAGTGGTAAAATACGATATTAAATGACATGTATACCGCCACTTCCGGTCACGTGATCAAAGTGGGGTAATGACGTCACTTCCGGTCACATCCAGTTTTCATCTATCTGGAGGAGGCTGGAAAAGTGCCTTTTGCTACCTTTTCTTCGTTTTTGTCAATATGGAGGAGGGTGGGAAAATGCCTTTTGCTACCTTTTTTCCGTTTTTAGGTCATGTACAAACTTACATACCCCCCCGCTTCTGCTCAAATGATCAAAGTGGGGGTAATGATGGCACTTCCGGTCACGTGATAAAAATGGGGTAATGACGTCACTTCCGGGTTTCGTAAATCTGGAGGAGGGTAGGAGAGTTCTTTTGCTACCTTTTTTTCGTTTTCTTTAATCTGGAGAAGGGTGGGAAAGTACATTTTGCTACTATTTTTCGTTTTTAGGTCGCGTGATGAAAGTGGGGGAAATAACACTTCCGATTTTCGTCAATCTAAAGGAAGGTGGGAAAGTGCCTTTTACTACCTAATTTCGTTTTTAGGTCATGTACAAACTTACATACCCCCGCTTCTGCTCAAGTGATCAAAGTGGGGGTAATGACGGCATTTCTGATCACGTGATAAAAATGGGGTAATGACGTCACTTCCGGTTTTCGTAAATCTGAAGAAGGGTAGGAGAGTCCTTTTGCTACCTTTTTTTCGTTTTATTAATATGGAGAAGAGGTGGGAAAGTGCCTTTTGTTACTCTTTTTCGTTTGTAGGTCACGTGATGAAACTGGGGAAAGGACACTTCCGGTTTTCGTCACTCTAAAGGAGGGTGAGAAAGTTCCTTTTACTACCTTTTTTCGGTTTCGTCAATGTGGAAGAGGGTGGGAAAGTGCTTTTTTGTTACGTTCATCCATAATTTTTGGCAGTCATCCGTACTTACGCATTAGCAACGCTGTTCATTGGATGAAAAAAGGGAATAAAAAAATGAAATGAACTTTCCCATTTATCCTCACTGACTTGAGATTTAATCTAAATACTCCGATTCATTTGGACCATGAAAAAAGCTACCAATTGGCATTAGTTAAGTTAGACACGTATAACAGCGTATATAACAGATTCAAAAAATAACGAAATTAAATACATCGTCTATGCTGGTCTAACTTGGCAGAAAGTGATAGTCACCCCTGGGGCTTACGAAATTGAAGATTTAAATAAATGCCTCAAAAACTCGATAGATTAATATGGTCATGACAAGGAGGTAATTTCGATTCTTCCTTACATAAACACTTTAAGAACCGACTTGATAATTACCGACCCAAATACGAAATAGCCTTTATGGGTGATAAGATCTTGGCTCAAGTCGTGGGGTTTCATCTAGGAACCTACTTGAGGAGTCGAGAAAGTCAAAATACCGCTGAAGTAATAAATATAAACACGATTTTTGTGCACGTTGACATCATTAGAAATTCTTACCTAAATGGTGACACTCACCCCAATTTATATTATTTTTATCCGAATTCACCTCCGGGTTTCAAAATCATCGAGTCTCCGCATAATTTAATCTATTTACCCATTACAGTCAACTTAATCAGAAGCATACTAGTGTGGCTTACATCTCAGACCAACAAGCCATTGAATCTGAATGGCGAGACACTCATGGTACGACTTCATTTAAAATCTAAAAATTAAAAAAGAACAAGATGCTCGTGTTTGGAAAAAAAAAATTCTTCCAAAATTTTAATAATAAAAATACAAACATTTGAACGCCTAGAAACAAAGATTTCATCAAATTTATAACAGCTAGAAAATGTGCATTGTAGAAGACTATTTAAAATCAACGAACCTTTAACATACGACTCATGGGTCATATCTTACACCTATAACGATATAATCCCATCATTGGTACGATTCTCAACAATGTGAATTCTGAAATCCGAATACACCTCGAAAACCAAGATTTATTTCTGCACGTTGCCAACAGTTACCTTCTAATTAAAGGGAGGTTGCTGAAAAACGATGACTCAGTTTATGTAGATGCTGATGTTGCTAGTCTTATTAAAATGCTTCCATGTTCCTGTTTTCTGATATTAACTACCATCTATAGGTGATAAACAAGTCAATGAGTCATATTATCCAGGGTTCGGTACCCTAATTAAGGGGCTGCTCGAACAGCCGGCATTGCTGGGCATTGATTAGTCCACCTTCTGTCGATGCTGGACTAACCAACAACTTGAACTTCAAACAGCGGCAAGCGTCCATCGTTGTTGAAACAACTGCGAAAGGAAGTCTTACATTCGCCATTCCCATCATGGGATTTGTTGAAACTTATGATAAGCTAATTTATGGAATGAAACACGTGCTCACTTGCATGAGAGCCAGCAATACAAACACCATCTTCAAAGCCGCAGCCGCAGCCAATGGTAAAGTTGTTTTCAATAGCATTTCTTGGCACATCCCCACGTTACCGCATCGGACGAGCAAACACTTAAACTCTACAATCTCATAGACAACGGAGCTACAGTGAATTTTGGTTTTAGACACCGGCATTCTGATAGCTGCGAGCTCCTACAAAATACCAGCTTCATCTGGTACGTGCTGACTAATTCCGTGGTTGAAAAACCTAGGGGGATATTTCTGGCTTTTCAAAGAAACAGACAGGACTCTTTAGTTAAAAATCCTGCCGTGTTCGACCACTGCAGTTTGCGAAATGCTTACGTGACTCTAATTCAGAGAGATATCCGTTTCTCAATTTAAACGCAAATTTTGCTACTGGAGGGTACGTTGGTCTGTACAGAATGGCACAACAATTTAGGCTGCTTTGCTACGACACCAACGACTCGAGTTTCGACTTGTTACAGTTCAAGAAACCTTATCCTCTCGTGGCGTTGGATTGCTCCAAACAGTCCAAGAGGCTTCAGTTGGGAATCGTGGATGTACAAGTCCAACTGAAGTTTAGAGCGGTCGTACCAGCTAACACTACCTGTCACGCTCTGCTCATTGGTGACTGGAAAATGAATCAGAAGTTGGATAGAGGCAAAGTCGAAGTTGTTTATTGAATAATAGTAAAAAAAAAGATTGGCACTCAAAACAATATTGCGATAAAAGAAAAGGGGCTTTTTGCCATTGGCACTGCTGGAGCCAATTTTAGCCGGAATTGAACGGTTGACGCGCGGGCCTGCCAGGGTGGTATCTGTTGTAAAAAAGGGGCAAAGCGATGCAAAGATTCTAGCTGAACTCGTGCGACATCACAAGCAAGTGGAAGGTTCCGGCTCAAAGAAAAAAACTAAACAAAAAGCGAAGCGAAAAAAATTGTCCCGTGGCAAAAGTCTTTACTTAAGGCCATCCAGAGTTTAATCGACTTTGATAAACCTTTAACAAACTTTGATTTAAACAGATTGGCTAGAGTAATGCAAATTCCAAAATTTAGAGGTACTTTTAGTAAAGGCACGCTTCCCTTAAAACTTAGAACTACTGGTGAAAACGGAATCGTAAACTTGGAAGATTTCCACGATGGATACGGCGGTCACTGGGTAGCCTATACTACCATTTCGGGTGTACCCTTTTATTTCGATAGTTTTGGCAACATGGGTCCTCCCCAGTCTGTGGGTAACTACTTGGGAATGGGAATTAAATACAATTCCGAACGAGTGCAAAGCCTTGACCAAATTAAGGGAAAGCGCTTTTGCTTATTTTTTTTCTAAGCACCTTCTATAAGGTTCATAATTACGAAGCTGTTTTAGATACGATAAGATGAATCATCTATTGAAAAGTACCGTGGAAATGTAACTGGAAATAAAAGACTTCTGTATGAATATCTTCAACCGAGTGTACTGCGATGGGTGAATCTTTTTTCTATTTCGTGAGGAATGTCGAAAATGATAGTTGTCGTATGCACGTTGTTTTTTTTTAGTAATATAAAAGGTTTTCGTTCCTGCTTTACATTTAGCAAAGAGTTCTGTGCTCGGATAGTAGTAGTATAAAATTGCTTTACAAATTAAGCCAGAACTTGAACTTAATGTAGCTTGAAAAAGGTTGAAAATTAACGAACCAATCGACTACTTTATGCAAAGTGCTTTTCATGCAGAAACCAATTATTATGAACCAGTGTTTAAAGAATTCTTTAATTCTTTGTGGCCATGTCACTACGTAAAGTTGGCTCACCTAGATTTCTAATCGGTTTGTTCGCGGCATTGAAGTATACCTTCTGTTCGTCTTGTATCAAGCAATTGCTGTCAATGAATACCTTAGTAGCAGCATCACTCGGTAAAGTAGGTTCGCTCAGATTTCTAATCTGTTTGTGCATTGCATTGAAGTATACCTTCTAGTCATCCTGCAATAGGCATTTCTTTGCAATGTACACTTTTGTTGCTGCGTCAGCAGCCTGCCGGGGGAACCTATGTCCTTAATTTGCTTCTTCTTCGTGTAGAAATTTCCGTTACACTCATCTACGTACAACGTGTTTTTTACGTTAGTAATGGCGGAATCCAACTCGTGGAGATAGAGTAATGGATGGAGGCAAGTCGGTTTTAAGTTTTTGAACGTCCTTTGCCAAAGAACCAATCTGAGAATCATTTATCGCATCTTCAGGTTTGATAGCAGCTCCTACTTTAGTTAAACGCTTGCTTTGCATATCATAGTTGTTTTCGTGGGTTAAAATGTATCCTAGTCCCGGCTGTCCTCTTGGACCAGCTCCCATCATTTCACCATCTTCCCCCCTCGTCCTTTTCAATGCTTGCCCGAACTGTTGACTGACATCCTTTTTTTAAACACAAAAAATTTCAAAATGAGTCGAGCCACCTATATGGGTCTATATGGGTAAAAAATGCCCAACCGGATTGGTTGGGCATTTTTACCGCATTTTTTTAAACCCATGTAAACTGGGAAGGAGTTACATTCCTGAGTTACCGACCTAGTTAGAAGTGGAAGTTAAAATCACTAATTTGAAAAGTAAAATATATACACTACTACGGAGTCAATAATTTGAACTATCACACTCAGGGGTTTAAAAAACTTAGGGTGTAATTTTAAAATTTTAAAAAGGCAACGTGGCGTCAAAAATGTATTACAGGATTATCCTTCAGAAGGTTGTCAGTGCTTACCCTTCCAACCAGGAGTGTCAGAAAATATTTATATATATCCTTATATATATATATATATCCTTATCTTTATATATATAATAGAAGGAATAACCTCAACCATCCTGGTAGACGAATCTTTCCAATCTCTTGCAAAAAAAACTTGTTGAAAGTTAAAAACGAGAATGGTACAAAGATTAACAACAGTATAAAGTTTTCCTTGTCTCCTTCCATACAGTTTAAAGATTTAAATGATTTGGGGGCTCCCATTGCGGACGAAAATTTGAAAGCTATAAACTTAATCGTGAAGTTTTAGATTCGACATGTCAGCACACAGATCTGGGTGTAATATTCATTAACGATTTAAAATTTTCAAATCATTACGCCACTATACTATCTAAAGTGTTTGGAAGGGCTTATTTAATACACCGTTGCTTTCCCCATAGTGGTGCTGAATGTCTGATAAATATTTTTAAGACTCAAGTAAGACCAGTTCTGTAGTATGGATCGGAGATTTGGAACCCATTTTTAATGAAGGGTATTCGAAAAATCGAAAGTGTGCAGAGAAAATTCACCAAGTGCCTACCTGGCTGTTATAAACTAAGTTAGCTTCAGCGTTTGGTCAAACTAAACTTGGAATCGCTTCAATACAGGCAATTTGTTATAGACGTAATGTACCTGTTATAAACTGGTCCTTACGGAAATTTATCCGGCCGAAGGTCCACCGCTTATTCATACCAAAACAAATTTTACCCGAGGCTATGCATGGAAATATTGGAAGAGGGTGAAGACATCACTACCTTGTGCCTCGTGTGGGACGAATGTGGAATTCTCGGCCCCAGAATGTGGTAGCTACCCCCAATTATTTTTATTCAATAATAAGCTTAGACAACATTTAATTGACAAAAAATATCATTTTACCTGATTCTGATTACTATCACCAACATTTTAAACTTTTATACTCTTCATGTAATCTAAGCAGTGCATCAGAGATGGTATCCTGCTCTGTCCTTTTCTCATTTGTAAAATAAACATTTATTATTATTATTATTATTATTATTACTAAAGTCATATTAAAGTCATATTGAAGTCATATACCAAGTTTAATAATGTTATTGTAATGGGAGATATGAATATAGATATTTTGGATATAGATAAAAAAAGAAAAACTCATTGAAGAAAACAATAGACGTTATGAAAGGGATAAATACGAAAACGCTCTTTGTAATTTAGGTTTTGAGTCTAAAATTAACACTCCAACAAGAGAAGAAATTAAAAACAATAAACTTACAATTTCATGTATAGATCATGTTTTCATTAGAACTTTTTTAGATAATGTTGTCTTTACTATCCAAGAAAAAATTGCTGATCATTATATTACGGCAATAATTATTGATACACACAAAAAACACTCGTCTGGGAAAAATGATGCGAAACAAAGACCTTCATATAATGAAAATAAAATTATCCAGGAACTAAATAGTACGGACTGGAGTTTTTAAATAATATACAGTGCCCTATTAAAATGTATGACATGATTAAACAAAAAATCATGGATATATATGCATCAAATTGTATTAAAAAGTGTAAAAATACTAAATTGCTACCTAGGAAAACATACATTTCAGCAAATACAGTTAAAATTATAAATGAGAAAAAAAACTATGGAAAAAGATTAAAAAGAATAGCAAAGATGAAAATTTGCATGTGAGATACCGTGAACTCAAATCTTGTGTTACTAAATGCATTAATGAAGATAAACAAAGATACTATCAAAAAATTATCGAGTAAGATAAAGATAAATAGGTTATGTGGAAACAAATAAATGAACTTATAGGCAAACACATGAAAATATTGATGATGTCATCATTAAAAATTTTCCACATTGCTCAATGACACAGGTATGTAATGAATTTAATAACACTTCTAATTACGCAGCTAATTTGAAATTGAAATATAAAAGGAAGAAACCTATTGGCTCACAGGGAGGGAAAAGGATTAGTCAAACATTGTATATTGATTTTGCAACTGTAGATGATATTAAAAATATTTTTTAAATCTTAAAAATAAAAAACTCTCTAAGTGCAGATGGACTTTGAATTAGACATATGACATTGGAAAACTCAATTAATTTTATAATACCACTTATAAATTCTATAATAACGACAGAAACTTGGCCAGATAAATTAAAAACACAAATTCTAAGACCTATTTTTAAAAAAGGAAACAAAAATGACCCAAATAATTACAGACCTATTGCTTTGTTACCAGCTTTGAATAAAATTGTAGAACAATTTTTTGCTATAAAAATCCAAAAATTTATTCAGAAATTTAGTATTGTATCAGAAAATCAATTTGGGTTTCAGGAAAACGAAGGTACAAACGAATCACTTAAACTATTGAATGATAAAGTCACTACAGCTGTTAATGATGGAAACTTCGTTGGTGTCATATTTATAGATTTACAAAAGGCTTTCGACACAATAAATAGGGAATTACTAATACGCAAAATGGAAAAGCTTGGACTTAGAGGGAAAATTTTACACATTTTATCAAGCTACTTGCAAAATAGGACAAGTATGGTAAAAATTAACGACCAGTTTAGTGACAGCCTTAATTGCGAAGACGGGGTTCCCCAAGAATCCGTACTGGGACCTATTTTATTTTTGTTGTATATAAATGATATTGGTGAACATATTGAAAAGGAAAATATACAAATGTTTGCAGATGATGTTTTTCTAATGTCAGTGCATGTAAATTATGACAAGATGATAGAAATGCTTCAAAAGCAGTTTGACCACATCACACACTGGTGTACCCTAAATGATGTTTTTATTAGCGAAGAAAAAACCTGTTTTATGCATATTCATACACCTCACATGAGAATACAACTTGAAAAAGATTGAGGAAAAGTCTTGAAAACGTTGCCATTAAAAAGTGTAATAATGCAAAATACTTGGGCATTAATATTGATTCAAAATATAAATTTAAAGACCACATTGATCAACTAATTAAAAAATTAAGGGGCATTATGCCAAAATTGTATTTACTTAAAAACGTGCTGAATGAAAAAAATAAAAAAATTATTTATTTTGCTTGGGTAGAGTCACATTTGAGATACTGCATTGAAATCTATGGTTTTGCCCCAAATTATTCGATAGAAAGACTTCAAAAAATTCAGAATAAAATTATTAAAATACTTTTTAAAATAACGCTAAATATTCTACCGAGGAACTGTATAAGAAACACGGCATACTTAAGGTGATCATGTTAAGAAATTACGTTGTTTTGTTGAAGAACTATTTTAGTTTCTTCAATAAATTGGATAAAAATATTTTATTAAACAGACGCAACACACTGCAATTACCTACACCGCGTATTAGAAATAATTATGGTAAGAGCTCTAGTAACTTTTTTATACCCGGCCTTTTTAATAAATTATCCCAAAATCTTTTCTTCCTGACCAAGTTTGGTGTGGTGAAAAAAGAAATAAAAAAGTGGTTAATCGGTAACTAAATATGTAAATGTTTGCTTGGTCAGCTTCACACTATCTAAAAATTTAACTAAAAAATACTAGGAAAAATTAGGAGAACTTCAGTAGTGTACCGCTGGCTGATACGAAATGTTGTGCATTCTACATCGGAAGGAAAAATTTAATGCATCAATACTAGCTGGGTAGTTCCCAACTTAACTCTGTTAATCAGATTCGCGACCTAGGTATCCTTTTTTAACCACGATTTAAAATCTTCTACCCATTGTGGAATCATAATTAAAGCTGCGTTTCATAGGCTTGCCATTATTAGAAGATGCTTTTGTTCTTCTAACCGTCAAACCATGGTGTGGGCCTTCAAAGTTTACGAGCGGACCAATTTTAGAGTAAGAGTGTCCTGTCTGGTCACCACATCTCTTACAGGACATCGACAGGTTGGAATCTGTCCAGCGTTCTTTTACACGGTCTGTGCGCGGGCTGGGCATACTTTTGCCTGGCTGCCGCCTACTGCTACTCGGCTTGGAACCACTCGAGTTGAGGCGCCTGAAGGCGGACCTGATTCTTACATTTAAGATCGTTCACGGTCTGATGCCATTGGACCTGCCTTTCTTCTATCGCAGTGAAAATAATTTTACCCTGGGCCATTCTTTTAAATTTAGAGGCATTAAGTGTAACCTAGACTGTCGCAAGTACTTTTTTGCAAATTGGGTGGTGGCGCCCTGGAACTCTCTCTCCGAGGCTGTTGTTTCGGCTGTTTTGCTGGGTGTGGTGTTTCGTGGATTGCTAAACAAAACCGATTTGTCCACCTACCTTTAGCGTCCATATCTGTGATGCAGCCATTAACGTCTGACAAGGACCGGTGTTAGTGGTAACGCATGTAACCCTTCCGTCCTCTTTGCCCCTACTGGGTGCAGAATGCTTTATTTATTTATTTATATTGACGTTGACTCGGCCCTGCCATGGTAAAATCCACCCACATTAGTCAGTGGAGAGAGAGTTAGCGATGCGATGAGCCTCTTCACGCTTGCATTGAAATTGTATTACGACGTTAGGCTTAACGTAGAACGTGTTTTCCCAGCATCAACCAAAACGATTTAGGGATGAAACGATGTCAGAAACTATTCAAGTACGGTACTTGGCCATACATAATTCTCATGAAACACAAAAAAATAGTCGATTAACATTTTTTAGCAGATCGCCAGCTTTGACAGCCACTTGTCTTCCAAACAGAAGTAGTTCCAAGATGGCGGCGATACCAACAATAGCTCAATGATGGCTTCTGCAGTTGCCTTTCGAGTTCCCCAAAGCAAACTGTAATGAATGTCTACAGCCAACCGCGCCAATATGATCAAAAGAAATTTATTCGTCGATTTGCAAAAGAAACACGAGTGCTGGGCGGCATTCGTTGCAGAACAGAGTTCGGAGTAAGTTTTGGGTGTTGACTGCGCCATGCAAACGAAATCCGAATAATGGATAACGCTTCATACCAATCTATGAAGGAGGAAAAAATATCAACGAAGAGTTAACGTAAAGCTGACATGCAGGCTTGGCTACAGTAATGCTGTAAATACTACGATGTTGTCGATCCGTGAACTGTGTGCATTAATTAACGGTATGAAAACACCGTACGATCACAACCGTTATTCAATCGACAGCCTTGCTGCGATGCACGGACACACGTACGTAAAAATGCGACGAATTTACACTTTCACTAATTTGGAAAAAGTTCATGATTTTTGTCGAAATGACGACATTGCACCTGTTGGAAACTGACACGTGCCGTAAACGAATACGATTCTATACCAATTTCTCATGGACGACAATGAGACGAATCACTCCGGATTTACAGTTTGCTTTTCGTAAACGTCAGCGTCACCACGAACCTCATTGAACGAGACGATAGGCTATTGTTTTTTTGTTTTTTTTTTTGGGGGGGGAGGCCATTCATTATTGTAGGAAACGCGTGTTAATGCTGGCCACACGAAATCAGTGTTTGAACAGGTTTGACTGTGAAGAGTTTCGGAAAGTTTGACAACTTTGGCTTGAAAGCGTCACGTAAGGATTGAAGTTAAGACACTCGTTACAGTTTGTTCTCCCCCCCCTCCATACCCCACCTGCTTCTAACGCTCCGTAAAACGGTCTTTTTAAAGGCCGAACCAATGCGGCTCTTTTCAGGAACATTTTTGAAAGAGAGAAATCATTCCTGTTTAATAAAGTTTGGTAATGCAGGACTAACACACACTATTAACAGGAGTGTAATAAACCGTATACCGTGTACTACGTACGTGGTGTCTGTCATTAGCTCCTGCTATTAAGCATTAAACAATAAATGTATTAACAATAAAGACATGCTATAGGGTAACACTGCCTAAAAAATGAGAAATTATAAGCATTAAAAATGTTCGCGCAAATGAATTGTTATGCTATTTCTGCATCATTGTTTGAGTTGGAGCTCGCGGATGAATACAGATAGATCCGTGATAACCAGGCTTTGGTCGCGTCGCTAACACTTTCTCCACTGACTAATGTGGGTGGATTTTACCATAGTTTTCATCGTCTAGTCAAATACGGAGTTGTTCACTAATTCAAAGTTATCTTTTTCGAATGGGGCGGTCGACAGCTGCCTTCTCTCCATATTAAATTCAATGTAGCCCCTCACCCACGTCCTCTGATTGAATGCTAAGACTTTACGCACACGGCGAAGAATCAGACCATGTCAACGGTAGAATTTTAAGTTGCAGTAGTGAACAACGTACCGTTTCTTATGCAGGAGATTTGGAACGAGCTTGGTGGCTGGTTTGATCTCGTGCCCCAGATCTTTCACTAGATTTTTCGAGGTAATACCAACTCCTCTCCAAACGCCAGCTTCTCGGGATAATCGTTGTGAATGTTGTGCAACTCTTGGGGATAGCCAAGATCGACCTTATGTATGTAGCCGATTTCCACTTTGTCGGGTACGGTATCGACTACAAATGTACTTCTTTCTTCCTTCGTCAGGTAGTGAAAGCCATCGTATGGAAGAGGAGCAGACATTGCCAATCCGTACAAGTTGTTCAAATCGAGGTCAAGGATATATGTGAAAGGTTGCCTTGGAATGATAACGGTTGTTCTGCAGGTGTTTATTAGCTTTCGCATACCTCTTTCCTATGAACAATACCCTGCCACTGATGCTAGAAGTGATCGTGTTGTGTTTGCCGACTTGCATAAACAGATTCAGTTTGGATCCACCTGGATCCTGGAGTCGAAATCTAAAAACCTGGGTCCACCGTCTTGTTTTCTAGGGATAACTTCTAAAAGTCTTCAAACACGTCCAATAGCAAAAAAACGTCGATCATTTGATAGATATCGTGGTAAGACCGGAATTTTTTAATTCTCATTTTCCACCAGAGATTGAGGGCCTGGGTGTACTGCTTCCTTCCCAGTTCCTCATCTTTCAGTATCGAGAAAAACGATTGTCTTGTGGGTAGGACATCTTTGTCAAAAAATGCCATTTCGTCCATGTTCTCCTATGGATAGACTCCCTCTTGAGTTCGGAGACACAAGATGCTGTCTAGGGTGGTTTCATCGGTGTACCAAGCGTCTTTTAGTCCAGACTCTAAGAAAGCTTCTGGAATAGGAAATTTACCATCCTTGCAGTTCATGACCAGACTGTCCAGGGAAGCATTCAAGAAGTTGCCGATGAACCTGAAACTCACCACACTCACGTCGTTTTGATCGTCATACTCTGGACCCGCTCAACATTTCGTACAATGACATCCACATTTCCTGGAAATGTATGCACAACAGGTATGCCGTATCGTTCCAAACCATGGAATCTGACTGGAATGGTACGTTGTTCGCAGGTGCTGAGGTTGAATTTGGAATGGGCAGTTCCCCTGTATTTGCACTGATATGACAATGGTCTCTAACTTTGCATTAAAGTATCGTAATCTTTATGAGTGAAAAAGGGATGTAATGGAACGAAGAGATTCCTACAGTAATATAGATGCGAGAATGACAGTACGCGCTCTCTTCGGTTGGGATGATCTTAAGGGGAATGTTTTTGAGTAGTCCAGCATAATCTTTGCTCGTAAAACACTTTCACCGTGTAGTCTCCCAAGTAGTAGTCTCGGTTGACTATTTCTTCATCTTGTCCCTCCACAGTGTACCCTTCACCTGCAAGGGAAGTGTAAGTGGATCTTGGTGGTCGAACTCGTGGAGGTGTGGGGATATAGTAGCTGTGCGGTGTTATTGTATTGTGGCTCTACTAAGTCTAGATACTGGAACGCCAGCTCTTCGTCTGGGATGGTGACCCCTAAAATATTTTAGGCCCTTTGCACTCTTGTCCAGTCTGGGAAGAAAAATCGCCATCTCTTTGTTCTGTTCCAGCCTTAATGCCAGAAACGCCCGCTGCAGCTAAGCTCGTCAACACTCTACAATTCTTCACTCACGTATAGACAGTGCATGAGCCCAATTGCTTCTCTTCTTGATTTCAGCAATTTCAGTCATTGTTGCCGTGTTTGACAACACTTCTGATCCATCAATGATACCTGCTATATTCTTTTCCATTAAGACGAATACAATTAATTCACCATGCCGTAGCTGTTGAGAGTGAGCTTGCGAATAGTCATTTTAGTACCGCCTGCATTTGCTATTGCATCCACGTTGCCTTTTTCAATCCCCAAATTGATGATAGATTACCAAAATTCACTGCAGATGTGCACTTTAATGTTGCAAGGCTGTCAAATTCATGGTTTGTAACCCCACTATAACGTTAGTCCGCTTGATCGCCTCTATAGCGAATTTGTGTTGGCCCCCGCAATAACAAACGTTGAAGAAACGCCAATCCATCCAGCCTTAATACACCTGTATTTCGATGCGTACACGTTTTAATATTCATGCTAGTTGCAAATCATTGATGTTAGGCACTGAGAAAATAGTTATTTGTGGCGATATCATCTATGGCGCTGCCGAGTCCATCGAACCGTGCTATAACGAAGTGCCACTATTTCACTCAAATTCGTTTCATGCACACATTTTAATGCCTGCTGTATCCTGCATTCTTGGGGATGTGCGACCCTGCACATCAAAAGTTATTGATTTCCAAACACAAAAGCACATTTTTAAAATGAATGTTTTGCCTCATAACATGCCAAGATGTTTACTGCGGCCGCCGTCATCTTGGATTCAGTTGTAAAACGCTGTAACGGAATTTTCCACTAGCTTGTTCATGTTTAAACAACCTTACTTCCTAAGGTAGTTAAACATAAGTGGTATTGTTGATAAATTCCTGTAGGCATGAGTAATTATTTGTTGGTTTAATTATGACAGCAATTCGACTCTCGTCTACAGGGATTGCACTTCACATCATAGTTCAAGTGGAAGATGCAACAATGCCACCTAGTGGCAACTTCCTAAAACACCACAAACGAAAGTGAAACCGAAACAGTTACATTGAGCCTAAAACATATACGCACACACATTATGGAAGAACAAGGTACAACACTTTTGCCTCAACAAGACAAAACCTGACGCTGTCCCTGGTACTCTAAGCAAAGGTCTACCTCGTTCTGTGGGGCTTCAACGCCAGAGGAAGCATTCCTCGCAGGGCGATGGTTTGGCCTTGGATGCAATATGGCCAGAGGCCACGGTCTTGGAGGGGTTGAAGTGAAGTTTATTGAGCAAAGCCCAATTAACCAGGTCCTTCTCTGCCAAGTGCCAGAGAGTGTTAAAGCCACACCGATCGTGACTACCCATCTGAACCAGAGTTTCATCGGCGAGTACCTGTCCTGCCAACTGAACCGCACTACGCGAATTCAAGTGGCGGAGCAAGCCCTCCAAAACTAGAAGCCACAGAACAGGGCCCAGTCAGGAGCCTTGCAGTCAGGAGCCTTGCACTCAGGAGCCAGTCAGGGCCCAGTCAGGGTCCAGTCAGGAACATGGAGAATCAGCAGATCTCCCTCCTTGGGACTCGTAAGACCACCTCTAGGGGTTGCCCCCGAGAGGTGGCCATACGAGCCCCAAGGAGGGAGATTTTCCGATTCTCCAGGTAGTCTGCAATTAAGAAGAGAAGATTGGAGGGAGTGTCCATAAGACCCAACTCGGAGAGGATACTTGGGTACCATGCACAGTTAAAGGCATATTTAATGTCCATTGCCACCGAGAGTGAAAAGTGAACCATATTTAGAAAATGCTTTGACCCGATTCACGTAAGCGGCCATGGCCCCAACAGAATTCCTCCGAGCGCGGTAGCCAAACTGGAAGTCGGACAACAATGTGCTCGACTCCAGAAAGTGGGAAAGACGGCCTGAACACATCCAGTCCAAGATCTTCCCTAACACTGGTAAGAGACAAAGCAGACAAAACTGGCCCACTCCCTTGGGAATTAAAAAGGACACAGGCGCACTTCCAGCAAGTTGAAAAAACGTGGTGTGCAAGGTACTAATTAGACGGCTAGGCATTTGGTTACATAGTTCCTGGCAGCGAACATTATTTAGGCCGTTTGTTAGGGATTTCTGGGCAGGGATGGTGAGCGTAAGCATAAAACTTAACAACATAAACTTAACAATGAATGAGTTTAAAAGGTGATGATGGAGGATACACAATGCAGAAGTTTGAATAACAAGTAGCTCTAACGAGTATACTTAAAAACACCCACGGAATATGAATCCATGAAGGCAGAGAGAATCTTAATTTAGGCTCTAAGCACTATTGTAGATAGATATTTAACGAACCTATCTTGTTTGAGACCCAATTCTCTCTCAGGGTGAGAAGTGTGAGTCTTTGGAACGCACCCCGGCTTCCAATACCTTTACAGTACTTGCTTTGAAGGTACGACATACTGTCTCGGTCAGCCAGTATTCCTTGTCGCATTTCTCATTATGTGTGTCCTTAGTGCTGTACTCTGTTCGAACCGGACTGTGATCCACGACCGCAGCCTTTTCCAGGGCAGGAGACACAGCCACTATGTCCGGTTGAAGGCTCTCTCCTAATGGCAACAAGATAGACGGTTTAACAGCCATCTGCTATCCCGCCATCACCAACTCCTCATCCACTCGGGCTCGGATCTTGTTGTGATGATTGATCTGCAGTACCTTCGTGACCTGGCACTGACTCAATACGTGACTGAGAGTTTCTGTCACCATCTTAATATGACGGCAGTTGACTGGTAAGCCAGGTCGTGAGAGGGCAAGAACATCTTTCGTACTACTCAGGTTTGTACGCAATCGAAGTGCCGAGATGAACTCACTTGGGGTTAGAACAGAATCCCAAAACAGCCACTGATTGTTGATCCGGTCACAGCGGAACTCGGTCATCCCCTTGCCTTGGATATTCAGTGTTTCCATCTTGTGCTCTCACTCTTTTTGAATGCAAGCTTTAGAAGCCTGAGGCGTTGTTGCGTGATGGAGCATGAGAAATAGTGGAAGTTCAGCCATTACATCTAGTGATGCATGCTCGTCGCCACTCGGCCACCATAGGGTCTTGCTTCTCAAGAAGGGTCATTCCCATGTTAAGAACTATCTGGGGCACGATCCTAGACAGCCTTGGGAAACCCGGGCCACCATCATCGACTCAAAATAGACAATCGGTAGTCTCGGATGGTAAATGGAGCCCCTTCTTAACTCTGGTGTGGACTGATAGGTCAAGTACAGCAAGGGCCTTGTTGCCGAGCTTCCCAACTTGCAATGTGTAAAGGAAGCGTGGCTGAAGGTGGCTTTTGGGCCTTACCACCTTCTGCTGCGGCTTCAGGGAGCACGGCCCAACTTGTCCATTGTACCAATGAGCTTTGCATACACATTGGTACGATCTGCCCCATACTACGGTGACAGGGCAGCGCCCAGGTAGTTAATGATATCCTCTAGAGTGGGCATTGGGACATCCATGCCCCTGAACGAGACAGGGATCTTGCATGTACCACATTTTCCCACTTGGCACGATTTGAACAGTAACACGCTTCTTGGGAGCAATGGCCATACCTGTTCCAAATACCGGTCTGTTATGTTCATGAGATTTTGCAGACCACTTTCGCTGCAGATTACTGCAGACCACTGTCACTGCCCAGGCCGGTGTCATCATCGAAAGGCATACGTCGATACCCGGATAGTACCTATCCAAAACCCATAACCGCTTCATTGGATCGAGACAAAGATTGAACAGAGGGTCACTCACTTAGTTGGGATTGGAATAATTGCGCCACTCCTCATCGCTAGTCTACTGAGCTTTTCGCAAAAACTCATCGACCAGCCTGACGAGTATTAGACCTGCCCGACATGCAGATTTTCCTTCGATGCAGGCACTCTTCCCGGATGCTTGGGACCATGCTTCTGTCGCTGAGGCACCCAAAATACTTGGGAATCAGTCTAGTTTCGGTCTTGCACAGTAAACCAGAGCGGCACTATTCCCACTGCAGACTAGCTATAACCAATACAGTGTTGTGCTGACCCGTAGCCCCACAACCACTCCTGGTTGTTGGCCAACCCACGCCAAACCGAGCAGCATTCCCTCCCAGTACGTGGTCTAGGTACAAACCTGCCCAGTCCCAAGTCCAGGAAGAGCCAACGACAGAACATCACCAGCTGAGTTAGTGGTTCTGGCTTCCCAAATGCATTCGAATTTATCGGGTTGTCAGGGCAGTTGACCTCCCACTGGCAAGAATGCAAATGTTTGTTGTTTTGCACAGTAATTTTTCACTAAAATTGTACTCAGGTGGGGATGTATTGAACAGCAAATCATTGGAGGTGACAAAAATATTTTCAATCGAATTTTTTTTTAAATACTGCCTGGAAGTTCAGACATCAAGCTGGTGTAAAGCCAAAATTTCTGTCTATCATTAAGAAAAAAAAGTGTTTCCATTTGTCCTGACTGTGGAAATAAAGATGCTGGTGAGCAACATTTTTTTTTCCGGAAATGTAAAGCCATGACTGGAATTAGAGATATTCGTAGGGGCATCCTTGAATCCTGTAATGTTAAAACTGACACCTTTCACGCTTTTGAAAATGGAATTTATCATAAAGATATTGGTTACTGTCAAAACGCATGGTCTGACCTCTTTTAAGTATTGCGACTGCATCAATTCAGTACACCCTTATGGTAACACTGTACATTCCTGTTCCTCTCCAGAATCCAAACGGTTTATAACTTTGAAAAATTTTGGTATAGGACAACAGGAAATAATCATATGTTCAGGGGTAGGTGGAGCTACATTTGGCCAAAAATCAGATACTTTTGGTCTACGGATTGGCTGGCTTGCAGAATCCTTCCCTTTTGGTCTCTTAGGTTTAGACTTTTATTCCTTTCTGGCCTTACCTTGTAACACCAGACCTTCCTGTCCGTTCTGTTAATGTGTATTTTGGATTCTTCCTGACCAGCCTTGAGGAGTGGCCTATTCACCATTTTTTGTGCTTAATTGATTGATTTTTTACTTTCAAAAAGGCAATTAAACTAGGCAGTGATGGGTTTTTTAACTTGGTAAGGTATTTCCTTCCTTGATTTTTCTTGTCTCGTCAAAGTAAGTTACTACTGTATTTTTTATAGTCACCTTTGTTGTGAATACTTTTACATGACCGAATGTTTTTTTTTATTTTCACTATGGAAACTTTGTTACAAGTTTTACTTCCTCTAACTGTTCAAGTTCGACCATTTTCCCATCACACGGCAACGACTTAAGAGCCGCTATGACATCCAGTCCGAAGACCTCACTAAGGTATTCAATTGGTAGTAGCGATGGGCGATGGGAACAAAGGGTAGGGATGTAATCAATACAAGATTATGGCTCAGCCTTACTAGGAATTCTTCGTTCACGAGGGAAAATTCCAAAGACCAATGCCTGTCACGAAGTTCTGAGGTTCAGTTGGTTATCCCTGTCCTTTCTAACTGGTTGATTCTTTCATTGTAGGGCACGTGCGGCCCCGAACATCTAAGGGCATCACAGACCTCTTATTGCTCAATCTCGTGAGACTGAAAACCATTTGTTCCTCTATGAAGCAATCGACCGACGAGGTCACACCGGTACCAGCACATGCATGCACGGCACAGGTGCACCAATGAATCGGTCGTCTATTTAGCAGGTTCGAGTCTCCTTCGTTATTGGAATTAGCCAGACAAATCGCTCCACCAAGAAAGAACGGCCATGCACCACAACACACCGAATCAAGAAAGAACACTCAATCTGTCACTCAACTACAGCCTAGGTGTGTTTTCCCGTGTTGAATCAAATTTAGCCGTAGGCTCCACTCCTCGTCGTCCCTTCTATCAATTCCTTTAAGTTTTAGCTTTGGTTTCCAAAAACTTTGGTTTCCCTAAAGCTCCCTGCTAAGTCATTCGGAGGAACTTGGCGGATCGCTGGTCGGATCCTTTATGGTTAGAACTAGGGTGGTATCTAATCGTCTTCGAACCTCTTAACTTTCACTCTTGATTAATGAAAACATTCTTGGCAAATGCTTTTGCTGTAGTTTATCTTGCGACGGTCGGAGAATTTCACCTCTAGAATCACAATACGAATGCCCCATCTGTCCCTACTAATCATTACCTCGGGTTGCGAATCCAACAAAATAGAAGTAAGGTCCTATTCCATTATTCTATGCTGGGCTAAATGGGCAGGATGGCTACTTGGAGCACTGTAATTTGTTCAAAGTAAACGTTTCAGTCACCAAAGACAGTCAGCTAAGAGCACCGAGGGACGACCAGAGGGATGGATTCGGGGACCATGAAACTGCACGAGGTGGAACCACTGATTCGGCAACGAGATTCAACTACGAGCATTTTAACTGTAACAACTCTAATGTACACTTTTTGAGCAAGAATTTTCACGGCTTCTGGCTCCAAACTTGACCTCTAATAGATCCTCGTTAAAAGCTTTAAAGTGTACTCATTTCAATAGATGAGGCCTCGGAAGTCTCGCATTCTTATTTTTCGTAACTACCTCCCCATCCCAGGGAATGGGTAATTTACATGCCTGCTGCCTTCCTTGAATACTGTAGCCTTTTCTCAGGCTATCTCTCTGGAATTGAACCTGATTCCCCGTTGCCTGTAACAATAATGGTTGGCACATAGCCTACCATCAACAGTTGATAAGGCAGACATTTGAACGCTGAGTCGCCAATGCTGAGACCGTGCAATTGGTTCCAAGTTTTCCAGTGTTACCACATGGGAACGGACCCTTGCAAGCATCCACGTATTGGTCTTGTTCTAATAAAAGTGCTCGTCCCCGAAGGTCAGAGCTTAGTCGGCATGTATTAGCTTTAGGTTTATCACAGTAGTTCAAGTAGGATAGCACAATCTAAGGAACCATAACCGATTTAATGGGCTATTTGCAGTTTCACCTTAATGTGGCTTCCCCTGTAAACTCTTTCGCTTTCATAACCTGCATCTTTAACGCTTTAGGGAGCACACAAGCCACGTCTGATTCGTCTGCTGCCTACTACTCAGAGCCCAAGACAAAAAAGACACGAGCAGGTGAGTCAGGATCGTTCAATTACAGCCCGACGTAGCAAGATTACAGTTGTGCCAGGCCACTAGCACTCAGCCTATTTCGGCAGATCTTCACCACACTCGTTCGCCCACAGCCTAGAGTTGGGCTCATCCACTTACTCGAGCTCGAACACGGCCTGACAGGATAGCCTTGTTTACCCGCCACAGCCCAAAGACTGACGGCGCAAGGTTGTGGCAGGACCAGGCCGCTACCGTGCAAACTCTTTCAGCAGTGTGTCACCTCCCTCTCAGCTTAGAAGCACAAGAGAAACAGCCAAACTACTAAGCAAGTGAGTCCTGTCAACTGTTTTCAAGTCCCTCAGCATAGCTTAGAATGTTACCCTTGCCTGCCCGCCTGCAGCCCGATGGAGCAAGATTACAGTAAGCCCAGACCAGCATCAGAGCTCATCCACAGTGTATGACCAGACTATGAAATGCATTAGTCAACAGTACTTGCACAACACACACCCATTCTCTAAGGCCGAAGCAAAGGATCTGAGCCCTCCGAAGGATCTAAGGTCACAAATGCCGAGGCTCCCAACAATTGGTCAACAATTCGTCAACAAATGGTCACCAATTAGCCATGCTGTGTTCAAAAGCTTATCCTCAGCCCGTTTGCTTCCCTTGCATACTCATCCGTGTCCCATAGACCGATGAAGCAAGATATGAAAGAGCAAGGTAGGCTCAAAGCTTGTTCGCATCTGCCAACCCCCAAATGTCAAGCCTATGAGGCCCAAGTCACTAACACCTCCAGCGACATCACACACAAGACCAACAAAGCAGTGGGAAAATCTCAAGCTATTTCTGAAATTCATTCTTTCGTTTCAGTTCTTTTGGGCACGAGGACAGATGGTGTCTATCGTACCAAGCGTTTCTCTCTCTCTCTCCGGGTTTTATCGCAGCGCTTTGCTCAAAACCCCAGGTTTGCCGCACCTCTTCGGCCAAATTCCGTTTTCCATTCAGCTTTCAAGATCTATTTGCCCTCTTTCTACATTCATCTATTTCGTATGTGCAGTCACACGGTATCACAGAACCAAATCATCATACAGAACTCTCTCAATCCCATCACTTATAGATTCGGGCACGCTGCGCCGTAGCAGGGTCGGGAACATGCTGCGCGCGACAAGCTGCCCTTCCCTAGTGCATGCCTTCGGCAAAGTGATTAGATGCTGTAATTGGTGCCACAACCCACTTACCCCTCTGTGGTAGGGAAGAACACATATACATTTACCCCAGGCGTTGCTACCAGGGTTCCCAGGACTTTAAGCAAGCTTTCCTCCGAAGAACCCATCGAGTGCCGAAAAATGTGCGTAGAAGATGGAATTTAGGCGAACCCAGGGACTCCTTCCTTTAAAGTATCCGATCTGGCCTGACCTGCCTGCACCACCAGTCGTGTGCCCGAATCATTTGAAGAAGACTTAAACACAGACCGATGGTGCTAGCCTACTTCATGTGCCGTAGCCGAAAAAGTCCTCCATTGTAGCAGCTAACCCGCCTGTCATGCCCCTGAAGAAGACATTGAGCACACAGACCACAGAAAGCAAGTCAGTAACCGTTTACTTGGGATAGTATTCGGTGATTAGCCAAAACTAGTTTAACCTTTTCCCTTAGATCTCCTGTTCACCAACTGTGTTTGGTTCTGGACCGTTGCACAAGTGCTGTAGACCTTGAGGCCAATATCATATATTTTTACTTCAAAAGTGAATTCGAATCGGCTATCCGTAGCAAACTCCTTCTCAAACTAGATAACTGTGGAATCGGGGGTCGACTTAAAACTCAGCTCGCAGCCTTACTCCATGGTTGTACACTGAGGGTATGTATTGGGGGTTAATATTTTCCTTGATCTTCTGTACCGTATGGGGTCCTCCCCAGGGATCGGTCCTTGGTCAGCTCCTGTTTGTCAAGCGTGTCCTGTTTATGTAATTCTTGATAAACATGGAACGTATGGCTATATATTTGCTGATGACCTTAATATTGGTGCCAAAATCAGCTGGATATAGTTTTCCAAGACCTGGAGCTAATTGTACAAGATGTCGTCGCTTGGTCCAAACGCTTGCCTCTCTCCATCCAAAAGTCCCAAACATTTCATGTCAGCAAGAGAGAGATGCTGGCTACCTGTACAGCCCAGGCCAGACGCACTTACCTCCTCCTTCTGAAGTGAGCGACCTACGCAGTGACCTCAAGGGCCTCCCTGGCTTTCGGGATGTGCCTTACTCTGTATGCTTGGCAAAATTGAGCCTTGAACTGCTCTAGTTACGCAGGACTAAATTTGACCTGATACAAACATACAAAATTGTTAATCATTTAATCGTGGTTGATTTACCTAATTTGACTTTACCCCTTTGATCAGTCGGATGCATGGACACTCATGCAAGCTAGCTGTCCCAGCTTCCAGGGTTGACCGTCGTCGGTAATCACCTTGCGTGTAGTTAGAGCTTGGAATGCTTCAACAGTTAATGCGTTGTCTGTCAATGTCTTCCACCGTTTGTTGGATTACGAACCTCTTATCAAATTCTTGAAGCGCCTTAGTCCATAATGATTGCCAGATGTGCCCTTGTCCTCCATACCATTGAACGGTTTAGGCGGCCCAAAGCCGGTCCTTGTCCGTGCACTCCATTTCGGAGTTGTGGTAAAACTTTATTTATTTATTATTTATTAACCCCACGCGCATCGTCATATTTCTTAGTGGCAACATCGCAATATTACGTTTGTGGTGTCACTTCTTTAATTTGTTTTTTTTTCTCATTCTAAAGTAATGTCAATGCTCTGCCCCTAAATTGTCAAAGGTCTTATGTTTGCTTACTACGTCTTCTAAACTGGATAACTGTGAAATAGTTGCTGTATCTTGGGGGCCTATGACAGGTACAGCTAATGAGTCGGTTGTTCCACATGTCGCAATCCATCGCAGACTTTGAATCGACGTATTGTTTAGTAGCTACAAAAACAGAAAAAATAAACCCTACACCTGGAGCTCCGATTGTCTCTTTCTTCTCTTGCTTCAAAAACTTTCTAAATTTATTTACCGGCAAATATTTTTTATATAAATAAAATATTTATATATGTATATATGTTGGCCGGAGCGTCTTTGATCTTCTGTAGTGCGACGTAACAATGTAAAGTGCTTTCAATGTATGCTTTGGATGTAGCATTGTTGTAACCCAAGAGGATATTCACTTTGTAACTATCGTAGAGTAAGCACGGCCCTTGTATAGCCACCCTAGCAGATGTATTAGGCCTCTCGCAAATAAAATGGACTTGATTTGTAACTAACCATCAAGACGTCACTGTCATCATTCCTCCGTGACAATATATATAAAAGCAATATAAATAAATATATTAGTAATAAAAAGAAAACTCAAATTGCCTCATCCCACCTGGTATCTCCCAAATCGTTTCCAAATAATTTGCTGGAAGTTAAAATGGAGAGTGAAACCAAGTTTAAAAATGATTAAAGTATATAATCTCCCCCTCCCATAAAGTTTAAGGATTTAAATGGTAGTGGTAGTGGTTCTCCCATGTCGAACAAGGATTAGAAATACTCAGAGGGTGGATTTTGTGAGAACGTCCGACGAGCTAGGCTGTCTTTACGCAAACACAAGCGAGCTAGAATCCGTGTGGACCAGTTATTGTATTCGGCAATATATTGGTAGAGCGTTTGGGGTTGAGCCGCATTTGGTGCAATTCTGGGAGGAACTTTGTACCGAGCTGGTACAGCCCCAAGACGGGTTGTTGAATTACAAATCTCATGGAAAATAAACTCCGTCAGAGGTAGGGGATATGCAGCAAGAGGCAGAAATAAGCGTTAAACGAATTTGGAGGACTGTAACTTCTCTGTTTTATTTTTCCAACATTAATACGAAATTCATGGAGAGTAGCGGGGCTTTAAGGATTGGATTTTGACATATCTTGGGACATCAAGAACATGTTCATGGTTATTTTCTTAGAAGGTGAACACTTGAGCCTAACACATTAGCAAACAGGACTAGTGTATAAACCCTGCACAATATAGAGACAAATAACACCACTTACATTCTGATAGGTTTAACATCCATAGCATTGCCAAATCCATGTGACCCATTTCTTGGACAATTATAACTCCAAAATAGTTTTGGAGGATAGCATGTTATGGCTTGGTTGAATCATACTTCTTAACACAAATTAGGAAAAACATTCCTGAAGATTCAAATGGGAAAGTGACGCTGAGAAAAACTGCTAGGGCTAACAAAAAGCAGAGGAGTGCCTTTTACAGGGTAAACAGTGCAAAGAAAGTCATTCCCTGATATTTCCCCCTCGAGACCTGGCAGTTTTTATAACCAGTCAAACGTACAACGTACGCTGGGAAAAGCATTAGATCAAAAAAGAGTTACAAATGCTCACGCACAACAGCAAGGAATAGCAAGGGAAAAAGAGGTGCTTAACTTAAGTACATGTCCTTTTTTTACACTATATCCCCCCCTCGTAGGCGTGAGAAGGGGGTAAGTCCGCGTGATAGTATGAGCGATGGTAACGATACCACATACCTCTTAAAGAACATGAGAACAACAGTTATCAATCAAATAATTCACTCGCCAACAAGGCGAACATGGGAAATGTAGCGAAAAGAGAAAGTGTTAGAGCGCCAGCGTTAAGAGTACGTTGGTTAGAGGTGACGAAGAATTGGGAAAAAATTGGTTAGAAGTGTTAGACAATAAATCATTCAAAAACACTATGTTTAAGACAAAATGACCTTCTCGAAAGGAAGGGAAGAAGATGAAGAACAATCAAAGATACATAACGGAGAAGAATCTTTTAAGATGGGTTGAGGATACTGGTTTGGTGAGAATGTCTGACAAGAGCGATTCACTTGGGATATACCTTAGGACTAACTCTTGCTCTTGTACCAAATCCCTTAAAAACCATAACTTATGTATACAATCGTGCCCCAAGGTCAAGCCTATCCAAAAGAGAAATCAGTGATTGGCTATCTGTGAAAAGCGGCAAGGGTACATCAGGAGGCGAACATGACCTAACTCAGCAGATCAAAGCACCAAAACTACTCTCGGGAAAACTCGGTCACGGCAACCAGTTCAGCTTCCATGCTACTCAGACATGTTGCAGTTTGTTTTTTGGATTTCCAAAAAACAACTGAGTCAAATATTGCTTCATAACCAGAAAAACCCTTTATGTCGAAGGTGGTGTTCCACGAGGCGTCCAACGAACTTTCCAAGTTTGATATACCTTGGAAAGTATTCCCCATTGATATACCTTGCGATACGACCGGGTTATCTGAAGATACTTTACAATGCTTTTGGCCGTCTCGAAGTACATCACCCTCATCTCTTGACAGAAACGTGATAGTGAACCCCACGGGAAACGAAATATCTGATTGCGACTCCCATGCTATGTACTACAGGGAACCGAGGATCATTTGGTAAGACTTTACATCCGCTGGGGGGCGAACCCTGAAAGTCATCGCGTTTCTGTGAAAGGATGGATGGTGAATAGACGGGCTTACCCGGTTGCAAATGGAAAGTATCCAGGACTCTGTCTATACATTTATACTGGGACAGGGGTATCCCGATCACCCTGGGGCACAGGGTGTTTGAGGTTTCCACGAAGGTGATAAACTTGCTAATGGCTTCTACTATTTCAGCTATAAGTGAATCGTTCCTATTGCTAGACAGTCGTCAACATGAGCACACATAGCAACTAAACACTCACCCCTTATTAACAAACAGATGCACGGGTCACTCCCTACTGACGTAGACCACATCGTACGGAGATGTATCACGGAGATGTAAGGACTAGCAGCGTCCAGAAAAAAGCAACCCATAAAAGGCCTTTAAGAGGTGGCATACAACGTCACCTGGTTGCCTGGGGCATCCTACGGGAGGAGATATGTAGGCCTCAATATCAATTTTTAACAGAGTATAGGCCGAGGACACGGCACACCTCGGCACTGATAAGCTAGAACTAGTTTTTACAACCAGCGAGTCAGCATGCTGGAAGGCAATGCCGGGCTGTTGATTACAACCACAGGCCACGAGCATGGCTTTATGCTTCAGAAGTGTCCCGCCAACATTATATTTTCGTGTAAATACGCACTACGAATGATCTTCTTCTCTTGGGGATGCGAGACATCTTCCCAGACAGATAGGTCGTTGAGCATCTTGAGCTCTGCCGCCATCGTTTCTGGCCATTTCTCTGACTCTTCTGATGCCATATCCTCCTTGAAGCTGGACGGCACACCATCCGGGCGAACACTATGGCTCCACAAAACGTCCAAGGTTCAGTGAAAACAACGCTCGTCATATTACTATGAAAGTTCATCAAATTAGAGTCACAATTCCGAGAATTATGGAGAATATTACTGCTAAACTTCACAACGAAGACACTTTCAATGTCTTGCGAATTTTCAATGGCAAACTGCCATCTTCCTCAGGCACTTTTGACAAAGTATCGGCCTCTTTACACCTACATCGTCTGCTACGAATTTCTAACCGCCTTTTCTAGGCGGTTAGAAATTCGTTGCAGACGATGTAGGTGTAAAGGGGCCGATACTCTTTTGTTTATATGTATCGTTACTGCAGATTCTTTGGTCAAAAGGGTTGCAACGTCCGTTCATGTATAAGCCTCAGTAAGAACTTCCATTATAAAAGTCAAACTTTGAAACCCTGTAGTTGCCTCCGGAATTGACATACACCAACGAAATTCGGTAGTTGGAGTGTCGTCGTAACTTTTTCACGACATTAAAAGTTTAGTGACAACAATAACCGTTTAGCCTCCACAGCAAGACAATTTCTTATTGTTGTTTTTGTTATTCTTGTTGTTGAGGCTCTTTGCCCTTACCTGGAGATCGAACCTATGGATCGGTTTTTAAGTTCTATAGCTTAAACAATGAACAAGCCCTAGAGCCTTTTAAAGACTATTTTGATGTAACAATATTCTTGTTGATGTTCTTCTTCTTGTTGGAGAAAATTTTCTCTTAACTATAGATCGAACCAGTGAACTAAATTCCAATATTTATAACTTAAAATGTAGTTATTAATTTAGGACACACTAAAACAAGCTCTTTGAATATGACTACATTTTAATGTGACTACAGTACTGTTGCTGTTATTCTTGTTGGGGAAGTTTTGCTTTTACCTAGATAGCAAGCCAATGAACCGCTTTTAAAGTTTATAGCTAAAAACGTAGGTATGAACATGGCCCAGGGCCTTTTGAACGCTATTTGAATGTGACTACAGTATTCTTGTTGTTGTTGCTATTCTGTTGGAGAAATTTTGCCCCACCTAGAAATAGAACCAATGAATCGATTTTCACAATTTTGTTGCATAGTCTACAAAGTGCAAAATGTATCACAACTAGATTAAAAAATAACAACTTAAAAATACTCTCATTAATTTAAACTTCGAAAAAATAGCAGATCATTTCAAGTAAATGAAGAACATGCTACCAACTAGCTCACTTAAGGTTTCACCTTGTGAGTAATTTAAATAATGAAGTTATCGAACGCAACCTTCCATTCCTGTAGTTTTTCCCCCTGAAAACAATAAGAATAAATCCCGAAACATTTATCCTGGGATCGAGAGAATATAATCCCGAAATCCCGGGATTATAAGTACGTCTCGGGATTGGATGCCCTAATAGAGACGCTTTGCGGACCGAACATAGATGCCACCCCATCTGGTATTGCAGTGGTAACCAGAACGGAGCAACATACCCAGGGAGACGAGATTAGTTCCTGCATCAGGGACGAGGACCACGTCACGAAGTAGAACGGAATTCGTATATAGTACTCTAGCTGGCGTACTGCCAATAATGTTCACATTTCCAATCCCATACCCGATTGTTGACAACCCCGTAGTGGCAAGCTCAACTCGGACTCTCCGGCATCCCGCAAGGTCGACAGGGTGATTGATCGTGTTTAGAACTGTGGCCGTTGCCCCACTATCCAATCGGTAGAGGGCATGCCCACTCGATGAGGGAGTAGGCTGATTTTCTAAACTAAACAAATGGTTAAAGGCAACACCAAATTAATAATTGTGTTTCCCATGGACGAGTTAAACCTAAAACATCTGCACGAAAATCCCAATGGGCCAGCCATGGAACTTTCTAGTTAAAACATTGTGTAGAACGTGTTAGCAATACGTTTTTCTAAACAATAAACAATAACCGTCCTCATCTATGAGGATCTACAGAAAATCCACAGAAGATAAAAACATCATCAAAAAACAAAACCAAACCTATACAAGTGCAATAGGAAAAACCACATACACTCACTCCAGCTACACATGTGGAGTGGGTGTTGCGGCCCTTGATAGCAACCCATGCAAAAGTTGTGCTTTTAAGGAAAAGTCTGCATGTTGACTAAATACCATATTCTAATGTAAAACTGCACATTAGGAAATGTAAAAGTACAAATATCGAGTAATTGACACGGCCCAAAAGAAGTGATACCCATCCAAAAACAAAAATGGAAAAGGTAAAAGTTTTTTTTCAATGCAAAGAGAGGGCTAGTTTCTTACAAATGGTTAAACCCTTACAAACTATTCTAGCTAATCCGGCTATTGCATCGCAGACTTTTAACAAGGGTTGAGGTGCAAGCACCTTTAACACACATGGGTCGGTTGAGAGTTAAACCTCCACTTTTTTTAATAGCGGGAAAAAAAACGCTAAACCACGAAAAGGAGGAGTACTTGCTGTTCAATGTCACTTGACACCAGTTCGCATTATCGCGGCTAGTCTACACAACACGGGACAGCGCTGGGTGACCAAAGTTTCTAGGGTTTCTGTGGGCTGTTATTTTTCTCATGAATACACACCTCATGCATGAATACTCGCAACATAATAATCGTGAAACACAGTTCAGTAATGTGACTGAAAGTTACCTAGGCTCAAATTCATCTGCCCATCATAATACTACCAGAAGATAACGTGTTACGGAAATCTGCCACAAACGGCAGTGATGCCCAATGATGCTACTTTTACTAAGGGTGGTTGATAAAACTTAAAACTTGTTACCAAAATCGTTACTGCTTGGAACAACAAGGTGGCTGTGGAACGGAACGCAATTATTTCTACAATAAGGGTTGCACGGCAATGGTACGAAAAGTTCTTCTACCAAAAGTGTGAGAACATCTGACGAACTAGACTGTCTTTACGCAGACACAAGCGAGACAGGTCCTAGAATCCGTGCAGACCAGTTATTCTGCTCGACAATATATTGGTAGGGCGCTTCGGGTCGAGCCGCATTTGGTGCAATTCCGGGAGGAACCTAGCACCGAGCTGGTACAGCCCCAAGATGGCTTGTTGAGTTACAGATCTCATGCAAAATAAACATATTCAGAGGTAGTAGAAATTAAACAAGAGGCAGGAATAAGCGTAAACAAATTTGGTTGACTGTAACTTCTCTATTTTATTGTTCCGACTTTACTGCGAAATTCATGGAGAGTAGCGAGGCTTTATGGGATTGAATTTTTACATATTTTGGGACATCAAGAACATATTCATGGTTATTTTCTTAGAAGGTGAACACATGAACCACCACAGTAAAGTACTGAACTGCTGTATAAACCCCGCACAGTATGGGACAAATAACATCACTTACATTCTGGCAAGTTTAACATCCACAGCATTGGCAAAGTCAATCCTAACCTTTTGGCTGACTGCAGGGAAGAAATCCACATGACCCATCTTCCTGGACAATTATAACTCCAAAATAGCTTGGGAAGATAAAAGGTTATGGCCTGACTGAATCATGCTTCTTAACACAAATTAGGAAAAACATTCCTGAAGATTCAAAAACCAAGCAGGGAGAATACAAAAAAAAAACATGGAACACAACAGAAAGCAATTCAACAATGTTCACCTAGACTAAACAACAAAAGGCAGGGCAAGCAACAAAAGGCAACAGCAAAAGGGAAAACTGAAACTGAGAAAACTTTGCTAGGGCTAACAAAAGGCAAAGGAGTGCCTTTTACAGGTTCAACAGTCCCAGTGAAGTCACTCCCTGACAGATTTCACTGACAGATCCATAAAGTCAAAATGTTCTGAAATATTTCAGACGGTACATCTGCACAAAATTGGAAGCTAAATTCGATGAGCAAAAACATCAGTTTACTAGGGGTACCTGGTTGAAATTGGATTTTATTGCCTTATTGAAAATATAAATTACCAGTCTTATTTAGCATTCTTTTCTCTAGTGCTTGCACTCTCCCCAGAGGATGCTTGTTGGTTACCCTGCCTAGGCTGGTAGCTCAACTGTGCATGCGTGTCGCAGCCCTCCTATAAAAGCGCTGTTGCTGGACCTGGATTCATCTTTCATACCTCTTAGTCGTTGCTATGGTGACTCAGAGGGGAGGTTGGGAAAGCTTCTGGTAATGTATGTTTTCAGTTAGGCAAATAAAAATTTCAATGGGTACCCCTGGTAAATTGATGTCAAACCTGTCGTATTTAGCATTTCAGCAGACCTCGTCAAAGGTGGCGAGACGAGAGACAGCGGGATCTGAGGAACGAGCACCCTGGCTATGAGCTGGCTGCCCAAGAATCAATGGAACGAACGGAGAGGGGCAGCGTGGGATTGGCTCTTTAGTGGTAATCAAAATAGGAATACGAAATTCCTCGGAAAACAGAAATGAACCGTGCAGGATTGGTGTATGCCAAATCAAGTATACGCTTCGACCACGAAAACGAGAAGTGGTTGATGCTGAAGCTTAAGATAAGGCATCGAAATTTCGGCTTTCACATGAGAGACCGAGGTCAAACCTTAGACTAAATGCTACTGCCTTTATTAATCAACCGTAATACCAAGGTCTGCAGTCGATATTGGTAGAAGTGATGAAACTATAGGACGGAACATTGCATTCTTTCACGAGTCTCAATCGGACTTGATTACTCCCAAAAAACTGGATTCCACGTTACGCAATCTCATAGTTATCAACGATAGCCTTTTAGACAAACAAAAAAATTATAGAACATTACTTTGAAGGGCGTCATTGTAACTCGACGTTTTTTATTGCATCCAATCCTACATCAGGCTTCCTAAACAATTGGTTAACGGCAACACCAAATTAATAATTGTGTTTCCATGGACGAGTTAAACCTAAAACATCTGCACGAAAATCCCAATGGGCCAGCCATGGAACTTTCTAGTTAAAACATTGTGTAGAACGTGTTAGAAATAAGTTTTTTTGATAACCAAAGCATTAATTGATGGACGATAGAAACGTTCGTTTTCGTCACAACGTTAAACAATAGATGATATTATTTCTCCATCACAATATAAAAAAAAAGAAAGAAAATGGAAATGAAACATGAAATCGCGAAACTCAAAAAAAGTTTCAAAAAATCATTTTTAAAACAATATTTGGATTAGAATTTAAGACCAACATTTTGGAAAGAAGAATCTTTGCACTATGAAACCGGCAGTAAAAAAACGTTCTACATGTGCATTCTTTGAAAACTGAGAGAGAAGAAGATTCTGAAGCATCAATAATAAAAAAAGCGCTCGATGTGTGCAACCGTTGAAAGCCAAGGAAACTTATAAAGATATTACGAAATGTCAGAAGACTAAAAGTTTGATGATGAAAATTTCGAATTGCTAGCCTCTCAATTTTGTTGATCATCCACCCATTCTCTCTGATCAAGACACCCCGATACCTTACAGCGTATTCCCTCTAAAACCGAATATGCAATGGCCAGCTCTGGTCCTAAACTCACAACTACGTTTTCGTTGATTCAAAACAGACGTATTTCAACACCTCCAGAAATTCCGAATTTTCCCACTTCTTAGATAGCCTGTTACCTGGACAGGTCATCGTCAAACAGTGAGGTATATTCTGCTCAAATTTTTCGAAAAACGTAGAGATGCTGTCCAATCTTTGGTCTGCAATACGACTTGAAATCTGAAGAAATGAGTATTGGGAATAACTCCATAGACATTTTAGAGAACGACTCATCGTCGGAGGCCAGCTACAGTCCAGTCCTGCTCATCTGAAGTCAAGGTAGCTTACACATATCTCTTGAAAAATATTTATGCCATCTAACAAAACAACGATCCTTATACTAGAAAGTCTAATAAGGGTGTCAAGTACAGTCGCGGCCAAAAGGTTTTGCACATTTCATCTCTCCAACAATACGCTGCACGAACAGTAAGTAAAGGATAATGACCGAAAACCGCGGGCATTCCTAAACAATGCCCGAGGGCGCGCAGCATCCCGAGGGCCATTGTTTAGGAATGCACAAGGTTTTCGGTCATTATCCGACTTAATGCCCGTTACGGCGAAGAGCTCGTTCACATTGTCGGCTATTGTTGGCAGACGTTCTATGCTTTGAAAGAACGTGGTATTGTTACGTTCTTGAAATAACGGGCCATTGTTTTACATTATTGGTAAAGATTCGAAAATAGTTGAACGTGTTGCGGGAAACTAAAATTCTTGGTAGGCTACTGATGATTAAAATGCCTTATCGTATTCCGTGTTTGTGCTTTTCGATGTGCATGTTTGTGTGTTGCGTGACAAAATTGAGGATTAGCACAAAGACAACAAACTTTTGGCAGGTCAAATGAAAATGGGCGAGAATACCTTGAATACATATTAAACGTTTCAAAAATAAATCAACGTGGGTTAAAACATATAAAAGGACGAAGAAAACAAGCCGAACGGCTACGTGATCTAGGGACGAGTTGAGTTGCTAGTTTGAATCCGGGTTATGCCACTCCAAAGGTGGCTTACTGTACTACATTAATTCTAGTGTATTATTTTTGCTGTTTGGCTTGTTTTCCTCTTTCCTTCATGTAATTTACAGGAATTTGTGCTTATTTACTTAAAACATATAAAAGTGCAACCAAAGAGTCAAAGCATTTTCTCTTCCCGACAATCCTTCTCGTTGTCCTGGCAACATGCACAGACTGTATCAAAATTATTGGCCCGAACATGCAAATACTGAGGTTGTGTATTTTTGCCCCAAAAAGAAATACAGTAATAACGTTTTGTATTACAACCGCCCCGTGGGTAAAAATGTTCCGGGCAACATTCGTGTCACCAACAACTTTGTATCGACCCAACGTAGAAGAGCAGCTCATTGTGCAAACTACTGGCTAACGTAACTCGAAATCCTTACAACAGTACAAGAAAAGTATAGCCGTGGTATGCAAGCAAATATCATCGGTATTTTGAACGTCGTAGCAAATGGATCAGGCCGGAATGTTACAAATGAAAACCCGGTCAAACATTTGGTGATTAAAACTGTAACCATTTTACAATCTTTACATAATCTTTTGTAAATGTAACGACATAGTAATGTAGTGCTTTGCTACTACAAACGTGTTTTTTGTTTTGTTTTGTTAAAATAAGCTGTTTTTCAAACCCCGGGCATTCCCTAGGGAATGCCCGCACTTTTCCCGCCTTCAGATGAAAGTGCGGGCTTTCCCGGCAACAATGGGTTTTTACATTGTTGCGTATTGTTTCAGCTGGGCTTTCCTTCGCCGAAAAGGGCATTAATCACGTTGGACGATGCCATCAAGTTGCAGTCATTGTTGGCAAATTCTTTGGAAGCATGTGAGGTTTATTCAATTTCAACAATTAACACAATTTTGTGCTTACTTTTTCTGTATCGAATAGTTAGCTACGAAAGAAAACGGCACAAACAAAACTATACATTTTAAGCGTCAACAGGCTATACAATATCTTTACTCACTGTGGTGATTTACAGGTAAAGAGACGGTTGAAGAGAATAGCATTGCCATGGACATAGGCATACGCAGAAAGGTGGATACAATTGAAAAACCAAAACCAAGGCAAAAGAACAATATTTCGATGAACTTTTTCGAGGTGGAGGTTGGGGGGGGGGAAGAAAAAATGTGCATCTGCGGTTAAAAGTGCCCAAAGTGCTCCAAAGTGCATATGCCCTCGGCCACGAGCTTACTTCACGTTTTCATCAAATGCTGAATAATTAATTAACATAAAAGACTGAAATTGTTAAGATTGACAGATTATTTAATAGAACTGGATGCCCTCTGTGTAGAAACCGGAAACAGATTCTCGAAACCAGCTACTTTCACATTGAAAACCAGATACTTTCTCTATTTTCCCCTTCTCAGCCTCCAACCCCCCCGTTTCAGAATCGGCACGCCACGCGACGATATGAGGACGATGTAGCTAAAAAAAAAGGCCGCTCTTGTCAAATTTGCCAAAATTTCAGCAGTTTCGCAAATGTTTGGCCGATTTTCACACCATTTTAATCGTCTTGGCGAGAAATTTTTACTGGCGGAAAAGGAGAATCAATATGTTAAAGCACTGAAAAAACAAATTGGATGTGGGACAATTTTTTTTAACACAGTTGGTGTCGAAGACAGTAGCGGAAGCAGAGCTGCAGTTAGGAATTATTTCTCGGTGGGGGGGGAAGAATGGCAATTTTACGCTCCACCCCCCCACTATAATTACTCCCTTCAGTAATTTATGCCCTAACTGCAATTTTACCACCCCCACCAACCGCAATTATGCGCCACCACAATTTTTACGCCCATCACTGTTCAATCCTCAACCACTATTTTTACACCTCAATTACGATGAAGGAATGCAGTCCAACTCTTAAACTAAAACGAAAACAATTTTTAAAAAGGCAAAAAAATATTGAACTTGGAGAATTTTTTTTGCGCCCCGCTTCAGTCTTTTTAGCTATCTTGGCTATCCACTGTCCTGGGCAGAAAGGTCTGCTGTTGGACACCCTCTCTACTCCCACCCTTTGTGATGCTCGTCTTTACAAGGCGTTCTAGGACAGCCAGTAGTCTACGTAAAAGGTAAATTTACTGCAAAACAGGCTTGTAATTCCACAGTAAATTATATTAGTTACATTATATCAGCATAGTCGTGTAAATTTTTTTGTTTCACATTATAAATATGGTGAGCTCTCATGAATTCCAACTGGTATTTTTAAACATATTTGCTCTTCATATCAAGGACTGCCTGTAAGCATCAGTATGAATTTCCATGTTAAACGTCAAACTTTGAAATCCTATAATTTCGCCCAGAATTGACACAGACCGACGAGATAAAGTTTGAGGTCATGTCGTAACTATTTCACTGCGTTAAAAATTTTAATAACAACAATCAAACCGTTCTGCTTGCACAGTATGGCCATTTGTTGTTGTTGTTGTTGTTGTTGTTGTTGGGATTCGTTGCCCTCACCTGGAGATCGAACCAGTGAACCGATTTTCATGTTCTATACCTTAAAACGTAGGTATGGATAAGACCTAGGCAATTTCGAATGCTATTTTAACGTGACTACAATACTTGTGACGGAAAGGTAAATGGGCTCGAAATCTTTGCTCTCATCTAGAGATCGAATCAATAAACCGATTTTCAATTTTTATAGTTTAAAGTATAAGTATTAACAACGACCAAGGCGTATTGAACGCGATTTTAATGTGACTGCAATATTTCGAAAGAGCATTTATTATTGCAGAGCAGCGGGCAGAAATCTTTAAGTGGAATAACACAAATTCTGGTTAGGTTAGGTTAGGTAGCATTTAACACGTGAATACATACATATAAACATACACTTTTGGCCGTGTCAGTATGGCTCAGCGGTAGAAACTCGGCCTTTGGTTTCAAAGGTCGTAGGTTCCATTCCGTGCTCAGGCAGTCTGACATATAAGTCCAAAAGGCAACTCCAATAGGTTTTCATCTGTATTTATTTAACTCTTGTTGAGCCTTCGGCTTTCCGTCTCTAGTCATTTTCGGATGTTAGAGGCATCACAATGGAAACAACAGGAGAACCAACAAAACTACGAACAAAAGTTGTTTGAAATACCCTAGAACGTGCAACAATACGCCCAGTTTGACGATCATCTTTTAGTTGCTGTACTACACGTCGTCTGCCATTGTTTCAACCATTCATTACTCTTCAAATCTGTCTAAGCATTTCAGGAGAGTTTAGGAAGAAATATAAAAAATAATAATAATGAATAGTAACAAAAGGCGTAACTGATACAGTTTACATAAATATAGTAGAAGCTTATTCAGCGTAGGATCTTCAAATATTAAAAAAATAAAGAGAGGTTTATAGAAAAGTTGTTGAATTCGCAGCAGTATCTACGAGTTCCTCATCAGGTTTCACTGCATTTCATTCAGTCAGCATATATTTTAGGCTATAGACTGCATTTTCAGCTGTTTGTTGTAAAATTACACGGCCTCGATTTGTCGTAATTATTAAAACCCTGGTTTCTGTTATGGTACACGAAGTGTAGGAAAGCTATTTATAACCACTGACAACCATTTTAAACATCCTTTAAAGTGGGAGGTGATTGTGTTTAAACAAAAACTTAATGCAATAACAACGAAACGCAATGAAGCCACCACTTGCTAATGAGTTGTCATCTTCCTTTTGGCAGTTATCAAGGTTCCATTTTGCGTGTTCGTTAAAAAAAATAAAAAGCTAGTTTAGTGGCAGAAAGTAAGCAACATAATAGATATAACCGCCACTAATTGATACACTAGCTTAAAAGGGCATAAAAGTGTTTGTAGTGGGCCTGTCTGAACATTGCACATCGTAGGAAATACGTTTGCAGTAGGAATCGCGACCAATCTAGGCATAGGTGAAAAGTTTTTACAGAACACGACAAATAATAATGCGACCTACTAAAAGCCATCCTAATCGAGTGAAATGCATTGAAGCCTGAAGTGGAACACTGCTTTGAGTGAAGTGCTAAATAGATTCATTCATAGGAAATAATAATTCCTCGAAAAACAAACGATGACACCTGAGGCCTACACTTACCGCTCAAAGATTTGTTTATATTAAGTAGAACATATTTTAGATATTTTTTTGTCAGCTTTGTAATGGAAGAGTTTACGCTAACGTTATTACGATGGGTGTTGATCACTCTCGAATTATTTTAAAGTTACCTATTTCCATTTACACCGTAGCTTTTTACTTTACGACACCAGTTTTCCACACTCAAGTCTATCTCAAGTCTATTTTCCGTACGTATATTTTTTATTTTAAGTAATGCTCACCTTCAAACAGAATCTCATGGAGAAAAAAAAACAATACAACTTTCAGAATGGCGCTCAGAAAAGCTAAAAATACGTCACAAGGATTTAGGGTCGTCCTCAAAGATGCTGTGTTATTTTTTTTTCTAGTGTTTCAAAAAAATACGAATCCGTAGCTTTCATTATATCTTATTAATCGGAAACTGTAAACAAGCTACATTTTGGAATTCCATTCATATCGTTACTGTAACGACATTCTTTTGCAAACCATTCTAGACTACCGTAGTTTACTTGAAAAATGCTTGCTCGGCAATAATAAAGCCTCGAGCTAGCATTTAGCCAGCGCACACTCAGGCCCAATTCGGCCTATTGTTGGAGCTCTTGAGGCTGAAAAACCTTTTGGCCGCGACTGTACATCTCGATAATAGGGCCTATTTGGGAGATATGAGAATGAAGAAAAAGGGGATTGTTATGGTTAAACAAAATGGCATATCATAGATTACAAATACTACGACGAGTCTAACGACTTGATCAAGAGCTTGAGGTTTTTGTAATCATCAAACCTGGCAGGGCATATGGCCACAGGAATGAAAAGACCAAAATTTTAACAAAGTTGGAACAAAAACGTATTACTACAGACTAAGAAAAAATGACACCTATCAGAATTTAGGTCTAAGTTAAGAACAAATAATAATAAATTTAAAAAAGAGAACTGAGATACTGCTTGAAATCACCAGTCAGCAACTCCGATTATCACGATTTCAACAAATAACAGGTTGAAGAAAGTCAGTATAGTGAATTTATGAAATGGCCCCGGACACACCCGGTATCCAAACATAACTTTGAGATAACTTTGTGCATTTCATAAACCGTGTCTCAGCACTTAAAAGTGCGAAATTTGGGGCTGGGTGTAACGAAGCCCACCTTTCTTTTGCCAAGTGTCACTTTTTTGTTATCGTTTCATCGATCCTCTGCTGACGATTTAGGATTAGGATCTAGTCTTGTCCAATTTCTCGGACATTATCATTTCGAGAGCTAGGCTGACTTTTTTTGCATTTTTTGTGACTAATTACGTCGGAGTCGAAATCACCTTTGTACTCCAACCAAGTACCCTTATTATGATGGCCAATCACTAGGGTATTTTCCCCATCATCTAAAATATATCATTTGTTGTCGTACGGTGAGAGGAGAGACTTGCTGACTATGAATGTACTCAGCTTGTGGCTGACACTAACGATTTTTTTCCAGGTTCCTTTCTTAACCAAGGAGGAAGTCAAAGCGGTCTGTAATTTTCAAAGCACAGCCGTATTTTAATGAAGGACGTCTGTATGCCCTTAGCCTTCATGCTACACGCCTTTCCCAAAGTTCTAATAGCATACGTACATCTTTTTCACAACCTTACGAACTCTAGGAGTGGACACCACCCATCTTGTGCTTCATTTTCTTCAGTACTTGTTTGCTCAAGGTGGAGAACAAGCTGTCATTCGTGGGATAATTGCTAGTGTCGATACGATACCTGTCTCCCAACATGTCCTCTACACGTCTTCAGTTTCGATTTGATAACATAGGCTGTGGGTGTCTGTGAAGAGGAGCTTGGCACGATCTCTTTATTTCAGTCGGATGTACTCGTAATGGAACTGGAACATTGTTGGTTTGGACAGTTCCAATTTGGAAAACCCCAAGTATGTTGGGATATCGCACATCGTTGTTCGTGAGCATTGGTTAATCTGAACGAGTTTGTCATGGAGGATGTTAAACGAATCAGCATGTACTTTTAACATGTGTATTTCAACGACGAACTGAAATTCGTGCAAAGTTTGATGTATCGCCATTTCTGCATATTCTCCATGGTCTTGCCGAACACCGAATTATTCAAGAGTTTAAAGTAATTTTTTTTAACAGAGCCATCGCTCGCAACCGTTGTCAGTATTGAATGCAAAATAACTCCTTATCCTTGGCTTCTGGTTGAGCACAAGGACTCTATGCACGTGATGAAGAACGAGCCCGCGACAGAGGTAGATATCAAATTTTGATAGTGGTGCATACCTCTTCTTGTGTAAGACATTTAGCCAGAGTTAGTGCACGGTTTGATATAGTGTTTAAAGTCTTTAACCAAATTTTCGAGTAGGGGGACATAAGGTCTTCCCCAATCTCTAGCTTCTCAGTGGTTAGGGGATAATCGTTGCATGCATCTTGTTATTCTTACGGATATTCGAGATTGACTTTGAGTCCACGTCAGCAATGTCCAAGTTGAAGGTTGTAATATTCTCCCTCAACAGGTATCTAAAACCGTTGTAGAGGAGAGGATTACTAATGGCAAAACTCTACCCATTGTTCATGTGAAGATAGAGGATGTAGGAAAATGATATGCTTAAAACGTGTCTTATTAGCAATAGTTATTGGTGACAAACTGTCGGTTATTGAATTTTATACCATGGCTCGAAGATTTCTCGGCGGGACTATGCAAACGTCGAGGGGCGTAGCATTTTATGTGGTTATGTTTTTTCTATACTTAGGAATATATTGCAAAAGAATATGTGGGTCTGCCATCAGCCTAGAGGTGATTATGGTCTCCAAGTACATTCCAATGCTAACACTATTACTGATGATTTTCTATTATAATAATGTAATATTCAACCAGCGTACTCTCAACAATTTATTTAATAATGTTTCAATGTGTACCCCAAAGCTTTGTGATAGGTTTTTAAGGCTGTACTGATGCCAACTTTACGTAGATGATACCGATACCGAACCACATTTAAGAGTTTTACAGGTACCGGTACCAATGTTTTATAGATGTCTGAATTTATGAATACAACTTAAACTTTCAATTGCTGTTGCGTCGTTCTAATTTAGAAGAATGACTCCGATTAGGCTCATTCGAAGGGTGGGAATTTCTTCTTTGATTAAAGGGCAAGGAAAAATGTTACCACTATTAGGGACTGAGCCACACCCGTTTTACTAGGGGCTGGTATCTCAGTTCCCATTCAATTTTTCGCTCTTTTTTAACTTTAAACTGCTCTTGTGACGTTTCTAATTTAGATGAATGACTTCAATAAGGTTCATGCGAGGGGTGGGAATTTTTCTTTGAATCAAGGAAAATTAAAAGGGTCTACCATTGTTAAGACCCGAGCCATGCCCGTTTTACTAGGGGCTGGTATCACAGTTACTGTTCAATTTTTTGCTCATTTACTGCTTTTGAACGTATTAAAGACGGAAAGCCAAAGGAGCTAAGTACGTAAGTACAGAGCAGAGTTAGTGCATGGTTTGATATAGTGTTTCAAGTCTTTGGCCAAATTTTTCGAGTAGGGGCACATAAGGTCTTCCCCAATCTCCAACTTCTCAGTGCTCAGGGGATAATCGTTGTGTGCATCTTGTAATTCTTACAGATATTCGAGATCGACTTTGAGTGCACGTCGGCAATGTCCAAGTTGAAGGTTCCAATATTGACCCTCAACAGGTTTCTAAACCCGTCGTAGGAGAGAGGATCACTAAAGGCAAAACTCTACCCATTGTTCATGTCGAGATCGAGGATGTAGGAGAATGATATGCTTAAAACGTGTCTTATTAGTTTCGTTTTGGACTTTTCTGACATATGACTGCCTGAGCGGGGAATCGAACCCACGACCTTTGTAATCAAAGGCCGAGGCTCTACCCGCACTGACACAGCCAAAAGAAAAGGTCCATAGGCAGCATTTAACACGTGCATGTATACATACAGACTACCTGAGCGAGAATTCGAACCCACGACCTTTGAAACCAAAGGCCGAGGCCCTACCACTGGACCGTACTGATGTTCTTTATGATTCTGATGAATTTATTATGGTGAACCTTGAAGCGCATAATGTAATCTTTATGTACATTAAGCTTACTAGTGAGATGTGACACATTTATGTTATCATCTTAGTAAACATTACGGTACTATCCCTGTGCCCTTTTTAACTTATATTTCATATTTGAAGGCACTAAAACACGTCTTTTCCAGTTGTGAGGTGCTCTAGAGTTGAATATCCTATACGGAAGCGAACCGCTGTAAGGGTATGTTTGATTGCAACTTCTAATCTATTTGAAATAAACAAACATGGTTTCCAGGGTTTGTTTAGTAAGCTAACGTTATATTATGCCTAACACACTAAATATAATTAAACTAATTTTTATAGGGATACTATGCACTTTAAAACTTAAGACGCCAAATAATAATATACAGAAAATACACCAGTCTATCAAAAACAGCCATAATCACCAAAAGTGGGAAGGTAGACAACCCGATCCCTAATGTACATAACTTAAGGGAACTTTTGAGCAGCATCTTGAAAAATCCTGGGGGGGGGGGATGGTTTCAGTGTCTAGCCCATGGCCTATTACTCCCACACATTTCTCACTCGAGGGCTGATACGATTTTCTTTTTTTACTTTACCTTTTAATCCTCTTTTTCCATGAACATAGTGTCACAAGCTTGTAATAAGAAATTCCAATGTTCCCCAGCTCGCGCACATTAATAGGAGCAGTCAAAATTGGAAAAAAAAGACCTTAAACATATGAACCTAAACATTTTCATAAGTGTTTTGGCTATGCTCCCCCCCCCCCCCCGCACCCATGGCCATGAGAAGGGGATAAGTTCGCATGTGTAGCTAGAGTGGTGGTACCGATAACATACCTCTCAAACAAACAAACAATAATAATAATACATCCGTCCACAAGGCTATCCTCATGACAAAAGTTTGTGAAAAATGTATAGAGACAAAACGTGATAAAGCGCCAGTCGAGACGTCAAGTTACTGGGAGTTAAATCTTAAGAAATAGGTTAGACATATTACACTATAACATCAAATTCAAATTCACTGAAGGTCTATGACCTTTTCATATGTGTAAGATAATAGGCTTCTACAAGTCATAATGCATAGATGTGACAAAAACTTCCCTAACCGAGCTGCACTTACAGCCTTGGTAAAAATGTCCGGAAGTAAGTTCTCGCTTGGAGTATAATGTGTCTCAAGCTTTTGCTCTTGGACTAAATCACGGAGAAACCACAACTTTCATACATAATGCTTCGATCTTGCTCCCAAATCAAGCTTATTGACAAGGGAAATCAAAGACTGACTGTCAGTAATTCGAAATCCGAAGTAGCTCTCTGGCACAGTCTGTTTCCATGATTAACTCTGACTCCATGCTGCTCAAACATGATACAGTTTGTTTCTTAGTTTTCCAGAAAACCACAGAGTCAACCGTCAAGCAATATCAGGACTTGATCGGGTGTCGACTGCTCAAACACATCCAGTCGTTGGGAAAGAATGATTGGCGTATACACTGGTTTTGCGTTCTGTGATTGGAATGCATCAATGACTCAATCGATGTACTTGCAATGGGTGAAAGAAATCCCTATCTCGTTTGCTTCGAGATAATAACCCAGATGTAATACATTGGACGTCTCAACAACAGTGAGGTAATTATTTACGGCTAAAGTTACCTCTCAATGAGTGAGTCAATACCGACCGCCATGCAGTCATCAACATTGGCACAGAGTCGCCCCTCAACGGTCGCCCCTCAACAAAATAAATACACATGGGTCACTTCCTAATTGGCAGAGCCCGCATTTTAACAATGTGTCCCTTAGGTGAAGAAACCAACATCTTCCGGAAGAAGGTAACCCATATAGTGACTTCAGCAAGTGCACACAATGTTGCCGGGAGGACAGGTACATCCTACTGGCGGAGCCATATATGCTTTGACATCTATTTTCGAATAGACATAGGCGGAGGTGACATCGTAAGTCCTAATGGAATACGACTTAGCAGCTGCCAAACTCAAAAGTATTTTCAGCGATTGGGCCTTCACAACTGGTGAGTCGCTGTGGAGGTAATCGACCCCGGGCACTGGATACCTCCACACGCGACTAATCTGGCCTTGTGCTTTAGAAGAGAGCCATCAGAGTTATATTTGCGGGTGAACAGCCATTTATAACGCACCATTTTTTTGCGGGGGAGGTTAAGGAACAAATTCCCTGACTGCGAGTTCATCTAGCATGCAGAGCTCAGCCTTCTTCCATTCTTGCCTGTCTGGCTGATATATTGCTTCTTTAAAAGAGGTTGGGTTATGGTCAGCCTGGGTTTCAACATTCCCGCACAAGGCCCACGTCTCATACAGGGAATAGATGAAATCTGTTTCAGTTAAGTCGCTCATTCCTTCATCTGTATCCGAATCATATGCTCCGTTGGAGACTGCTGTAGGCTCCGGCGTACAATGGCAGCTCCGTCAGAGACTGCTGTAGACTCTGGCATACAATAGACAGAATAAGGGGACGGTCCTGCCGGTGACGGTTTGGAGACTTCATCACATCGGGCTGTCTCACTTCCAACATCAGGTACGGGGAGGGAAGGTACAACCACAAGGTGCAAAGAAGTGGGCAACTTCAAATCCCTGGAGACAACATCGTGAACTTCATCTACTTAAGCGTATTCATCTTTGGGGAAGCGATAGGTCACCACTTCCATGGCACGGTTTTAAGTTGGAGGAAGTATGAGAATATTGGAGGACAGCTGACGCATCACATGTAAGCGAGCAGGTACAACCGTCCGCTCAGTTAGTACCTGGCAAAACCACCTGGACCGCATACGTTTCAAATAGATCTCCTCGCTCAGCAATGCAAAGATTCGGGCTGTAGGGCTGCTTGGCTGAACGAACATAAATACCCCCTCGTCAGGTGCTGCAGTTGTAATGGGACGGCAAAAGCATCCCCAATGAAATCAAGTTGGTTCGCGCGTTCGGAACTAGAACAACATTGACTACATCGGAAGGGGTCCGCTACATAGTTCTGGTAGCGGACCCCTTCCGACATATTCCCAACTATGCAGACATCTCCGATAGCACAGCCCGTCATAAACGCCCCCGTGTTTCAAGTTCTACTCGTACCCTACGGCACACTTCTAGGTCCACATGACAGTCAATTCTATTTAATACTGTGGTCATTACTCGCACGGTCCGCCTTCACCTCATTAAGTGCACAGTCCGCCTCCGAGTTCGAGGCTTGGCTTTCCCCAAACTTAAAGCGTAAGCGACCAGGTAATCCAAATGGAGGTAATCCAAAAGTTAATAACAAAATTACCACGGACACGACCAATAACACTTAATGTCACTTTAAAGTGGCCCAATTGAACTCAAAAGGCAGAAAAACCTAAGCAGCCTAACAAAGCAGTTCACACCAATCTCTGACACGCATGCGGACTGGGTATGTTAAAAGAGGGCAAAGAAAGCAGCTAACAGCAAAAAATATTGCAAACAGCAGCGTAAGTGTTCATGTCGTAAGCCAACAAGCAAAATTCAATACAAAAAAGTGAAGAAACACCGAATTTCAGAAAAAGGGAAAATTGCGTTATCCATCCAAAAGCGATGTCATCCAAAACGCAAAAGGAGAAAAAGCGGGAAACCTTTCCAGGATCATGAGGCGAGGGGACAGAGCCTTACAGGTTGAAAAAGTCATTCATAACCCACATTATACCTATCAAGGTAATAAACTAATAGCATGTCTGGTTTGTAAATTATTTTTAGGAACCTGGGAAAAAGCATGCATAATAATAATCAATTCAAAGCGCCAGGAACACATGCTCTCAACGTGAGAAAACTAAAGGCAAACAAAAAAAATCACTTGCTGCGGTTGTGTAATGTTCAGAGGACGATTTCCAATTCTGTGAGTCCTAGTGTGCTTTTTGACAAAATAGGGGAAGAAACTCAGAAAGCCAAAATTAAGTTGCGTCAGTGTTCCTATACTTGTGTCTGACTTGGCTAAGGGTTGGGGTTACACTTTCTATGCTCTGTCGTGTTGATACGGTTGCCAAACAATTTAAACATTACAGCCTTATGATGTTGTTATAGTTTGCAGTTCGTGTTGGGGCGGTAAATTGCAAGAAACTGTGTGGCATGGGAACAGCATACTAGTCTCAAGGGAATTTAACCGTATCAACTTATTACCAGAAGAACTCATACGACCCGTGCAAAAAAACTGCCACGAAAAACTTAACATCCAAAACTTATCGTCTATCAAAAAGTCAAAAATTTTGAGTTGGTTCGAAAAGGGTCTGCCAAATTCTGAATTACTTGTTACCAAGACTTTTTCGTTACGCTGACAACATTTTACCCAAACATATCCTTTTATCATGCTACCAACATGACGGAACATCCCTCGGATTGTTTTTCCTACAGAAGATTTTATGGTGGGGCACCTGGGGCAATTCCTACGGGATTCTTATGGAAACATAGCACTGGTGCTGGTTCAGCCCCAGGATGGGAGTTACAAATACATAGCCAGAGGCACAAATGTCTGTGGATCGGGGTTTTTGCGTTGTTGGCAATTGAAGAATCATGAAACGATATTTGGGGGACTGTATTTTCTCTGGCTTTATTCTCAAATTTGGGAGGCAATTCAGGACGGAAAATTTGGCTTTGAACAAGTTCATCTGGGGGTTGAACAACAGGTTTAGCCACATGACACTTGGGGTGAATTAACATTTTAAATAACTGCCACCGGGAAATTTGTTCCCAGTGCAGTGAAACGGGAAAGTTATAACTAACATTAGGCTTCTATGTTACTACATCACTGGGTTGGCCAAACCTATTTTGCATTGAGTCCAGAATGTAAGGAAATACCAATATGCCAAATATTAGGTCCATACAGATTTAGGCATCAAACAAGAGTCCAAAAAAAAGTTAAAGGTAAAATATTTTTCTCATTAACAAACGGAAAAACCCTCTAACTCCAACAAGAGTTCCAACCCGAAGAACAGAAAACAACAACAATGACTCCATGACAATGGTCACCTGGAATTTAACAAAGCAAGGGCACGGAAAAGAAACTAAACAGAAAAATAAAAACTTAAATCAGAATGAAAATTACATGTAAGGAAATGGCTGAAACAAGAATAATGGCCCCTGTGATGTTACTCCCTCACAGGTGGCACCCCTATAATTTCAGCTGACGTGCCAATGGTCCCTGACCTTCAATTCACATTTCGGTTGTTTCTCGTCGAATGGTTTGAAGGGTTTTTCGTAATAGCGACAGACCTTGGCGAGGCGGAAGGATAGTTTTTCAGTTCTTGTGAGGACAAGGGGTTTTATATTCTTTACCAGGTCGACGATAATTTGAATCTTCTTTCACCATACCTCGTAAAACATGTCGATCGCGTCCAGAAAGGATTCTGATTACAGGGTTTATTCCAGGGCCACGCGGTCTGTCCTTAGGAGATGTTGTCCAGTGGTTCAAGGATTCTTTGATCATGGCTTCTAGCAGAGTGGCACGCTTCAGGAAGAGTTCTTCGCTGGTTAGGGACTAGCTCCCAGAGTGAGGCTGCAAGGGGCTGCACGGCCTTAAGTACCTAGAGCTGCAGCCAGTACCTGCCACTGGTGGTGCAAGGTACTTCCTGTACTATAACCTGGTATCCCATGAGCCATATCTGCTAGCAGCTACCCCTAGGGCCAGCAAGGCCAGAGCCATCCTGACCACTGATCTCCAGGGACTGGCCATACATCAAGGTACACAGCATTACTGGAAAACATTAATAAAGATATAGAGTATACAGAATACATAGCATGGAGCCGTAGCATCAAGGTAAAAGAGGCCCACTAAGGCCCTAACTTAAGGAGTAGTAGGAAGCTGTTGAAACCGTCGTTGCAGAGGTCCCGCCCCCGAAAAGAAGTGCCCTCGCTTCGTCAAGGTAAGTGAAAATTATTCATTAAACGAAGCTATTTATTCATACAGTAATCAAGGTTCTCAGAAATTATTAAAAAATAATACCAAGAAGGCGCGCATTAACAACAAGTTAAAATTAAGGATGCTATGGGGACGTTTAAGCTTTTTATCTGCTAATAATTTAATCGTTTGACTGTTCCAGCAGGGAGACATTACTTACCAGTTATGGTAACGTTTTCGTAAGGTCTGGGAAATCTTAGAGCGTCAAAATTCAGACATTATTCCCGTAAAATCCCACTACGCAAACTTAATTACTTGAACATTTTCATGAAAATTATGCAGAAGCAAAAACGATTTTTCAACATTCAAAATACAATCACAATCAATCAGTGCAAAAACAGTCAAGAGAGAAAAATAAACTAAGTGCATGATGCACGAAAATTCACTTGAAAACCGTAACCACTAATCATCGGTTACCATTAATCAGCTAAGAAAGATTTTTATTTCAAAATCTTAATTGTCAAAATCGGTTGTCAAATATCGGTAACAACGCATGTCGAATGTGACTAACGCGGTAACAATCAGCTAAGTTTAACTCGAAATTAGCTTATTCTTGCTCACCACTCCCTTTCCCAACTCATTAGGTTAGATCTAATCTTAGGCTAGCTTATTGCATTAGGTTCTCTGGTG
>JAHWFP010024448.1:8518-27576 GCA_023313725.1 Lithobius niger
CAGCGAAAAGAAAGCCTTACTTCCTGTTTCTAGAACCCACTAAGGTTCAAATCTGAACTCAATACCAACGTTAGTTTGCTTCAGAGAGGACTTGACGATCATGAAAATCGCCGCAGCGAGAAATATTCAAATTGCCTGCGAAAAACTGAAAATTATAACCTGTCTGCAGTAAGGCTGAGCAAGTATCGACTTTATTGATCCGATTCTCACAATTTTGCTGAGATTCAGTGGTGCCCACAGAGGGGTTCAGTAAGTTGGTGGATGGGGAGGCGGGGGGATGGTAGGAACCTATTAATACATTGGGGTTCGAGTTAAATTTTTCCTACAACGGTTTATTTTATTAGTTTTTAGTCTTTAAATGCAGGAAAGCATTCCTTTTAAGATCGCTAAATTCCAATTTTATACGGCTCCAAGGGGATGCAACCTCTCTTCCCTCTCTCAACTATGAGCTACAGCAATAAGTAAAATAATTTCCTCAACCACGGGGGGGGGGGGGGGATTTCTTAGGGGACCTCCTACCTATTGGGGGGGCCAGGATTGGCACCACTGCTGGCATTAATACCGATACCCAAAATTAACTTTTTTTTAAGAACCGCAATAATTCCAAGACTTTACCTTAGAAACAGCGATTCCCTGAGCAAAATGCCTCAAACCGCATGCCATCATTGCAAATAGTTCCCGAGTTATCGGCTTTTTAATGATACGTTGAGCCGCTGTTTTGTGTCAGCAGCTGCTGAGGGATATCCACGACGCAGCAATTTACTGCCTCCAGGAAATAAACGAGTGAGTGAATTCTTTACGAATTCCCCGAAAGTAACCATTGTTAGAGGCTAGTAAACAATACACTCAGACACTCAAATAACCACTGTTGGGTGGGGGAGGGGGTGAGAAGAAGACAAGATAGCAACAACAAAGAAAACAAAACACAACAAAATCAGGTAAGCCTGTTAACGTCCCGAGATTTTCAGCGTCAAAAATACAGTAGATGAACAAACGCTTATTAGTAGGCCTAAATTCTTAATTTCTCTGGGTCTTTCAATATTGTCCACTAAAATGTAGCATATATAAGCTTTGAGTTGAACTTAGTGAAAATGTGTCTGAACTTGTTCTTCTTGTTGGCAACACACGTTTACGCTCTCTACAGATCAAACTATTTGTGCTATAAAGCTGGTTCTTATAGCTCATTTTACAGGTATTGCTCTTTTACTGGTAAAGGCCCTTTTCATACAAGGCCTTTTCTAAGTGGTTAAGAGGTTCAGAGGTTAGGGAGCCCTAAACGACCAGATTGATTGTTTTACATTGTTTTAAACATTGTTATAATTCAACAATGCCAATCAACAAACGCCAGCTGCTAGAGGTTAAAGTGTTTGTTTCCATATTGGTACTGTGGAAACCGTAATTGATAAAGATACAAAACATTAAAACAAGCAAATCTAAACTGCGTGGTAAGCCAAAGTAGCACGAAGTAGAACATAAAAACAAACTCGTTAGACGTTTAAGGCAAGGTTTAACTGATCCGAATTCAAAACAGCAAAGGAACACAAATAAACTTCCCTGTAAGGCTTCAAATAGCCTACTGTGTAGTGTTTTTGTACTGTATAGTCCACGTGAAACACTGTTGTATCCAACCGTTATACACGAAAATACAATTAAAGCCTGAGCCCAAATTTAACAATTTTTCATGCCCAAACAAAGGAAGAATTTTGCACGGCTACACACTCGACTACTTTCGTGGCTAAATTTTTTCAGTGTTCTTCAATCACGTCGTTTATATAACTTTCCGTTTACCATCCTGACGATACGTACACCATTTTTCAAGATTTTCAAGCACTTTTCCAAGCATGGAATTTCATTATTACTTTCCACGAAATTTCCAGATTTTCAAGGACCAGCATGACCCTTTAATTGCATAAGAGCTGTGCTAAGTACACTAAAATGGTTGGTTTTTACACATTTTTCAGTGATGTCGTTCAGCCAAGTAGAATGCACCAATCGTTAGCTATAATGTATTGTACAATATAGTAAGGTTTCACGTGGACTAAACAGTACAGCAACACTGCAGTATCTGAAACCCTACAGGAATGTTTATTTGTGTTTCTTGGTGTTTTTTTTTACTTCGGCTTACTTAACCTTATCTTAATCACCAAACGAGTTCATTTTTGTTTTCTAATAAATAAACAAACGCTTTTTCATCCCGATTCACTTATTTCACTTGTTGTGATCACTTATGCGACGCAGGATGCTCAAGCATTCACCTCAACAATGAATGGATACCTGACTAGTGCTTGTTACAGCTGATTAATTCAAAAGCACTTACGTATAAGACCTTGGTTTTAACATGGAAGGACCGGTGTTGCATGCAAAGAGGTACTGAATAGCAAAGCGCCCATCTTCCCAAGTCATGAGGTTCCGGCTTTATTTCCAGGGCCGATCTCCATATCATTTATCTGCGCCGAGTCAGCCAAACTAAACTGGCACAAATGCCTTATCGGCCACAAGCAGGACCCTAACCAGCCCCACAGCTAATTACGATCGACTCCCAAGCGTTCGATTTAGTGCAAGCAATGCTGGACTGTAGTGATATTATGGAACAAAAACAAGTTTGTGTAAGTACGTGACGTTACGCTTGCACACAGTTTGTCGCTTAACACTAATTAAAAAAAAAATGAAGCGTTCGATTAGCTCAGGATAAATATCAGCCACGCTAATGGTTCTATTCAGACTTAGTGCCCGTTCCGCCACCCCCATAGTCTACCAAGTAGTGACCCCCCTCCTCCCCGCCCAATTATCAAACCTAAGAGTAAGGGACCCCCAGAGTTACTGGGACCACCCCCCCCCACTCGCCCAAAATACCAAACGTAATAACCCCCAAAAGAAGAATGCTACTCCGGCATATTTTATAATATTTTTGCTGTTACGGTAATTGTTCCCTGGAACGGACAATATGGCCTATTCAGCAACATTGGGCGCCTCAGTAGACCAAAGACACTTTTTGTAAGGACGCCTGAGTTCTGATCCTAAGTGATTTTTACTTTGAACCGGTATTTTTGTGTGCGCTGCGTATCTTGAGTCCTGCAAGTATTTTGTGAGCGGCTACGTCTTCCTTGAGGGGGTGGCTTTAATCGATGGCCGCCATTGTTTTTGTAACCATCTTGGATATCAACAAGGCACCCCGCTACTAAAAACGTACAATCGATTATCTGTGTTCGTTCTGCGGAGAACTCAAGATAGGCCGTGGACACTTTAGTGGGTCTTGGGCAACTCCGTTTTCCCGTTCATCTGTATGGTGATAACCATTTTTTTTTATCATTATTACTATATTAAAAATGCTACTTTCCCCGGCACTTTTTTTTTAATATTAGGTCATTACAAAAAGAAACCACAAATGACATCATTTACTCATATCATAACAGTAAATAGTAATGGTGGACGAGCTGTGTTGTGTTGTGCTGTTTTTTTTACATTATTTACAATATTTGTACGCTCCTCCCCCTCCATCCTAAAGTACAAGTGAAGACACTCACGCAATAAGGTCACGCAAAGCCAAAACGTTTGTACAAATCAACTATACATGCGTATTTTCAGTGGCCAATTTTCTACCGCTTTCTTCAGGCCAAACCTAGAGTTCTGCACGAAACAGCAACAATAAACTTCAACGAGAAAAAAATTTGAATTGGACGCACTTCTCAGTGGGACTTGGCTCCTTTACGGCAGTTCTAGTTGTTGGCGAAGGTGCTGCCCTCTTCCTGTGTTGTTGTTAAGAAGGGTTTCCACTCGATTGTTTTCGAGTTGGTGTACTAGGTCAGGGGTGGCAAACTGTATAATTTTTGGGTACGAAGATGCCTGCTCGTTGGAGAGGGATTTTATTTTCTCTGGCGTGTAGACTAGAAAGGGATGCCAGCGCAGAGAAAATTAAATCCCTCTGCTCAACAAGCAGGCATCTTCGTACCGAAAAATCATACAGTTTGCCACACCAGCCCTAGTCCATCTACTCGAAATCCAGTGGAAACCATTCTTAACAACAAAGCAAGAGGGCAGCTCCTTCGCCAACTACTAGAACTGCCCTAAATGAGCCAAGTCCCATTGAGAAGTGCGCCCAATTCAAATTTGGTTTTTTCCCGTTGAATATATTATTGCTGTTGCGCGTATAACTCCGGCTTGGCCTGAAGAAGCGGCCGAAAATTGGCCACTGAAAATTCGCATGTAGTTGGTTGTTACAAACTTTTTGATTTTGCGTGATGATATTGTGTGAGTATAACTGTTTCCTGAAACCAAAGTAAAACGACAGCGATATCAATCTACAAGTGAGGAGTTGATCCCCATTGACCGAGCCCCCCACCCACCCACCCTCTAACCATAAATAATAACGTTTGTTTGCTAATGGAGCAAACCAGGGCTGGAAAATGCCAAGGCCACGAAAGTCCAGCCGCCTTAAACGGTGGCAGTTAGGCAGAGCCGCAAGGCAGTTAGGTTGAAATAGCTTACATCTGACAGTCATAGAAGACTTCGGTACCCTCACAAAAGGAGGCATATCACTAAATCTAGGTTGTCTCTTTAAACGGCTGTCGACAGAGAAAGCTGAGGGTCCTTCAGTTCACGGTTCGCACATTATAGACTCAACCATTTTCAAGGCTCATTCAAGCCAAATTTATAACCAATTTCAAGGCTCTTTGCACAGTAGATTATCAAAAACTACCTTTTAATTCCTGTATTTTACCAACTTCCTCCAGTATTTCCAGTATTTTTTCCCAGTATTTTTTTTTTACTGCCTTCGTTTGCAGTAGGAAGCTAAACCGTCGTAAACAATGACGAACATAATGTCCTCCCTCCCTCCCACCAATGAGGAAGGAGGAATACAGCAACTAACAGCTGAGCAAGTGTTGTACCCCTTGCTGTCCAGTTCACGGTTCGCACATTATAGACGCAACCATTTTCAAGGCTGATTCAAGCCGAATTTATAAGCAATTTCAAGGCCCTTTGCACAGTAGATTATCAAAAACTACCTTTTAATTCCAGTATTTTACCAACTGCCTTCGTTTGCAGTAGGAAGTTAAACCGTCGTAAACAATGACGAACATTATGTCCTCCCTTCCACCAATGGACAAGGAGGAAAGAGGAATACAGCAACTAACCTTGCTCAGCTGCCCCTTCTGGCAAAAATTGCTTGCACTGCAAGGCACTCCTCTCTCCCAAGTTTTCTGACTGCAGCCCAATCCGAGTGAAGCACTGTTATCAAAAGAAACGGCTTCGGCTGACAAACTATTTCACTTCATTTATTTGATTTTACACTTAAATTAACGTTACTGTATTACGGCATTAACCCCATTCCAACAAAATCCACTCACAAAATTCAAGGCCGTTTTAAGGCTCGGACAACAAAAATTCCAATTTTCAAGGTTTTTCAAGCATTGAATTTCCGGTTTTCAAATTTTAAGACTTTTCAAGGAATTCAAGGCCGTGTACGAAACCTGACAGTGGGTAAAAAATTCCACGCCAGAATCACTCATTGGCTGGTAATCACTTTTTTCATCAGTTTCTTTCTTGATTTTTTTTGTCGGATTATATAAACGAGTTCACTTCGTTTCCAAGTATTTTTTAAAGAAAAGTATAAGATTCAAATACGTAAATATACGTTGCACTTAATGCTAAAAATTTTACAAGTTTGCAGAAATTTACGAAAATTAAATCATACCTCCCGAACATAAGGACAAATGGTTAAAATTTAGAACCCATCTATACGCTAAAGACGTCGCGTTAATTTATTTATTCGTAACCATCAGAGTTTAACCTTGTGGCCTAATGACCCCTAAGTGACCCAGTTTGGCCCAGTCACCCGAGAAATCGGCTTGAAAACTTCGTACATAATCATAAATAAAACATGTTTATGGCAACACACAACGACAATTAAATTAAATAAAACATAAATAGGAACATATGCTTTCTGTTTCGGCCAAAAAAGCATGCGCTTTTATTTATTTAATTTATGTAATAGTCGTTTATGTCTGTTGCCATCAACATTGTACTTTAAAAGTCTTATTTACGGTTATATACGAAGCTTTTAAAGCGATTTTTCTCACTTGAAAACGGGGTGTATTTTAAACCCGAAACGTCGTGTTTAGTGTATACTGTGCTTTTTTCGGCTACTTTCCCTTAGGGCCACCGCGCACACAGCGGCCAAGCCGCGCAGCCAGGTCGCTGCGGCCAACGAGAATGCTTACGGTGTGTGTAGCAACGCGCACTTGGCCGCAGCTGCCAGCCACTGGGGCCTCGGGCGGCGTGCAGGCGGCCACAGAGCGGCCATACTTGCTACAGGTTCATTTTTCACCACGTGATCGAGAATTATCAATGAAAAACGGATGTAGCCGTGCGGCCCGTCGCCGTGTTTTTTGGCCGCGACGACCACTGGCCGCGCGACTTGGCCGCTCAGTGTGCGGACGGCCTTAAAGGCGCCTTTTCACCTTTTCAACTACTAAATGTAGCACCGTAGATTCTTCGAGAAATATAAACAAAATAGCAGTAAATTAAAAACGAAACACTATTCGCAGCAGCGCCGCGATTTTCATAACTAAAACGAGATCACGTGACCCACATCAACCTATTGGATGAAGAAGAATCTGGAACGTGGATGATGTGTTTAAAATAAGGGCAACGCTTTGAAATGGTGAACAGGCGCCTTTAAAAGTAAATTATTACAAACATAATTTTCACGCATCACAATTTAATCATTATGAACAGTGCTATAAACTTAGGCTAGCATTATTTCTTCACAACCAAGGTCGTTCACGTACTGCAGGCAAGTCTAACTTGGTGGGGAGCGTTCATCGACCGCCAGTGACGTCATAGTCTCGCACAGTCTCGTAATCTCGCCACTTCCGCCATTCTCGACTTTGAAAGCTTCACAGAGAAGGAGAGTGCGTGCAAGCGGGCAATATTATCCTCCCAGGAACCATTTCACATGGCGTGGCGAATTTGGTTTATAGTAGTTGGCTTGCAAACGAAGCAGCTTTAGCCTACTAGACGAAAATGATGGCATCACAGTGGGGCGATGAAATAAACAAGGGCATTCAAAATGGACATGTCTTTTTTCGCCTTGCTGCGCGTTAGTCTAACTTCAACTGATAACGCATGAGTTATGTTAGTGAAGTACTATACGCGGTTGCACGGATAAACAACTAGAAACAAGCTAATTCAATTCACACTGGAATAATCAAAACCGGAAATCTCTCTATAAATGTGACGTGGGTTTCAGGAGCATCGAAACACAATGCAAATTATTTTCAAAGCATTCCAGTAACCAGCTTCAAATACGTGTAATTATCTCGTTACTGTAATTCACACTGTCGTATGGAAATCTCCGGCAATATTTAAAGGATAATGACCGAAAAACGAGGGCATTATAAAACAATGTCACAAAGGAATGTTTTATAATGTCCCGAGGTTTTCGGTTATTATCCATTATAACGTCTATTGATCCTACAACAGAAAATCACCACCGCCGTTTCGTTCGCTCTTGTTGCTGAAGGGATAGATCTTACCAGTTAGGTTAAGTTAGGTAAAGTCCTAGTTAAGTAAGTGAGCAGGTGGTATGTAGACCTCCTTAGGCTCACTAAAAGAAGTAAGTAAGATCTTAATACAATACACAGACACGAGCGCCAATTCGAACGATACTTTCAACAAATGAGGGCATACCGCAAACAAAACAATGCCGAGTTTTGCAACCCTTTGTAGCCAACAATGGTTAAACAATGCTTTAACTATTGTTGAACATATTGCCCCCGTTTTGCGGGCCTTATACGAAAAACGAGGGCAATATGGTTAACAATCGATAAAGCATTGTTTAACAGGTCAAGATATGGCTCAAATGGGAGCGAAAAAAGGGTAAAACGTGTTGCGACATACATTTCGCTCTGTAAAATTACTGTTAGGGTAAATACCAAACGAATTTTTTAAATCCATTGCGATGCACCACATCGAATCTATGCGTCTCCCCATCCAAAAAAAAGTTTGAAGGCGTACAACATGCAACGATGCGTGTGAACGTCTTGATTATCACAGATGAAGCCTCAAAAACTATAACGTTCCCATAACCGAACAGATCAACGGCCGATTACACAGCTTTCACCACCACTTCCATGCTTTACCACCGGCATGGTGCACCTGTCCATTAACCACCTGAATTATCATGGAACACAAGTCACATAATAAGCCTTAATAAAAAGGCTTGAAGCACCTGGCTTCAGTACCAGTCATCAAGACCTAACTGCTAGTGCCGATAATCCTTAGCTCTCTCACAGGTTATTATTAAGCGATGGGGTATAGCACACATCACAGACTTAAGTCAACAAAACATGAACCATCCTCTACTGAACAGAAAACCAACCCATTTGTACAACATTACCAAAGAAACTCTCACTCGTGTCGTAGATAAGTCTGTGGGATTTTGTCCATCCCCTGAACAAGTTCAAATTTTAAATATTTGAAGTGTACGCTAATAAATCAGAAATTCAAATATATAAGAGGTTAATCGCGATTATATTGCAGAAATTAGAGTCTCATAAAGTCGGTTGAAGATAAATGGGAAACCCTGTAACTGAGAAACTGATAATGTCAGTGATATTGACTGGAAATGTCGTTGGAAGATAAATGGGACACCCTGTATAAGCATAGGAAACTGGCAATGTCAGTGACGTTAACTGACAATGTCGTTGAAAATATAAATGGGACTTTCCGTAACTAAGAAACTGGCAATGTGGTAACACTCTGTAAGAATTAGAAACTGGCCATGTCGTCGAAGAATGAGACATTCTGTAACCAAGAAACTGGCAATGTCGTTGAAGATAAATGGGACATCCTGTAAAGAAATTGGCAATGTAGGCGACACTGACTGTTAGTGACATTAATTGGCAATTTCGTTAAAAATAAATGAGACTCACCGTACCTAAGAAACTGGCAATGTCGTTGAAGATAAATGGGACAGATCTAACTAACAAACAGGCAATGCCGGCGACATTGACTGTCGGTGACATTGACCACAGCGATGTCGTTGAATAAAAATGGGACACACTGTCGCTAAGAAACTGGCAACGTCAGTGACATTGACTGGCAATGTTCTTGAAGATGAATGGGGGGAGGGGGGGGGGAATGTCAATGTCGTTGAAGATACTCTGTAACTAAGAAACTGGCTACGTCGGTAACAAAGTCGTTCTCTTAGAATAGGATAGCATCCGATGACCAAGACATCTTGTGTTTTTAAACTTTTTAGGGTTGTGCTCTGCAACGATGCGTATTTGATCCGAGCAGGCAAATAACGGTGGACAACTGCTCGTCAATTGTTGCTTGACTTCGAGGGGCCCAACCAAAGCAAAACGTGAAAAGTCCACACTACGAATTTTAAGGGTGCTGCCGGTAGCACCGGCTTTTTTCACATTTTTTCTCATTCCCACTTTTCATTTTTTTTAACACCTTTCACGTACCTCTATTTTTTCCCCACATTATTCACATGCTTGCATTTCATTTTTTTCGCATACCTACTTTTCATTTTTGTATCACTATTTCTTCGTTTTCATCTCACACAAGTTGACAAATTTTTATTAAAGAATTGTTCTTTTCCAGATAGTCATTGTAATTTCTCTCGAATTTCACTCAAGAGAGCAAAGGCGAATTCAAAGCGACTCTGCTCGTAAACCAACCATTTTTTTTTCATTCGTGTCCCAACCAGAGACATGCCTCCGCAATTCCGGACACAAAATCATTTGATCTTTACTTTGTTTGTGCGTTTTGCTTGTTTTTTCACACCAATACTCGTATTTTTCACATTTTTTTTCACGTTTTTTCTCATATTTCTTTACTATGGCAAATCTTCATATTTGTCACATTTTTTCACACCGGCAACACCCCTGGAATTTTTCCTTCATCAAACAACGACAGAAGACACCTCAAGCCACTGAAAACAAAACAAACATCATTGTCCAACGAGGACTTTTAAAAGTTGGGCAAAATTGTGTGGAAAATTGTTAATTTTCGACCACTGCAAGGTCCATAATACACACTCGCTTCCTAACACCCTATTATTTCCGACAAGAAATGGTAATTACGCCCACTCAACATAATAATATGAATTTTACTTTATTTCAGTACAAGTCGATGGCCACCGAGTACAATGACGTGTTGGTTTAACAAAATAAAACTTTCTCTTCATCCATGTGGCGCTTCCATGCAGCGCTTCAGCGAAACAAGGGGGTGTGAAGCCAACGTTGGTATGACCACAGCCACCTACACGGAAGGCCGTATCATCTTTGCCTTCCACAATGCTCCAATAGAAGGCGAAACAAATACCGGCGCGACAAGTTTGCCAAGTGGCGTCATCGGTTGGCAGAATTTGGAACCCTGGTCGGTGAATTTGAAATTTCGCCGCTTGGTGTGGAGATGGCAGCACCTAGCAAACTTGCGCCTGCTTCTTTGTCAATGGTTGATTTTAGTTGCCCTTTTTGGTCCAATATGATACGGCCTTTACTGTAGGTGGCTTTGGTATGACGCACTGAACACTACGTCAATCCCGTTTTTGCAGCCGAAGAACTTTGACGTTAATTGCAAAACTACATTTTTGTTTTGTTAAAGTTCTTTCAGGAAAAGCAACGCACGGTACCTTTCATTCGCACGGATGCGGTCTGGCTTCAATTCTCCCAATTACGTGGAATCAAATAAGTGCCGTTCGAGAAAGCAATCGACTTGATCGCTTTTTCATTTCAAGGCAGTTTGTCAGCTGAACACAAACTTAAAAGGTTGCTATCGTTCGTTTCAGGTTTGAGCTAACTTGATTTCTTCAACCATGAAGGTAGAAAAGGTGTAGGAGGAATAATCTGACATTAAAAATCTTTCTTTCGTTTTTTCTTTAACATTTTACCCTTTTAAACATTCGAAAGAGGTAGAGCGACACAAGGAGCATTTAAACATCGGGTGCTATATTTAAGTACACTGTAAAAACATGTGGTTAAAAAAACACATGCTAGGGATGGCTCGATAATCGATAATTTGATAATATCGCGAGAAAAATTTTAGTCGATTGGCGTATCGCACTTTTTCTGATTTATCGTGATGCTTAAATTACCATATAACGGAAACCGTAATAGCTAGAAACAATCGGTTTTCGATAATATCGCGATAAAAATTTTCGTTGATTAGCGTATCGCACTTTTTCTGATTTATCATTTTTTTTTGTTTTTTTTAATAAATTAATTTCTTTGAGCCTTAAGTCAGCCGAAGCAACTTAATGCTTGCATGGCTGAACCGGCTTAATTTTGAACATTACCAGACTTTTAGAGAAGAAGAAATATCTGGTAAAGGGAGGTGCCAACCCGGGGATTCGATCTGGGAAACCTTCGATTACCGTAGGGGCAAGATTGTCCAGAATTGGCCAGAATAGTTCCCATAGCCGCTGAAGGAGCATGGTAGCTTCTCACGCTACCCTGGCCGGCAGTCCTGGCGGGGACTTTGCCAAGGTCCCCTTTTCAGGGGTTCGACCAGAACCGCAAACCTCCAGCAACCAGGCTGAGCTCTCTTACAACTCAGTCACGATGACCACTCGTGATGCTTAAATTACCATATAACGGAAACTGTAATAGCTAGAAACAAGCGGTTTGCGGCGTTGCGTGCGGAATTACAAGGGCTCTCCAACCAAGTGAGCAATACTGTTGCTATAGCCACTTTAGCTGATTGGAGAATTAGTTTATGCAAACAATAATTAAGCATTAAGCAGCAGCACAACTGCAAAACTGTTTCTGCATGGTTACAAAGTAATGGCAAATGCATTTTCATGTGTACTGGACAAATGACGAGTGCCACACGATTCACATTCGTGAAGGTTGCACTGCACTGAAGCAGCCAAGGGGTGATTTTTAATTAACAATTAAAATGGTGATTCCAGCCTCAAAACTTGTTTTATCGAGATATTTTCGATTATCGCAATAATTTAAAAAATTTTATCGGAATAAAAAAATGTTGTATCGTGCCTATACTCGTGTTCAAGAAAGACTGTTTTCCTTATACGGGCATTTCACTGATCTAATTGAAAGAAATGTGTAATGGTTACTCACTTCTGCATGATATCGTTCGTTAGAAATTCTTTGGGAATTGTTGTTTCAGTTCTTGGAACCTTTCTCATTTGTGGGCATGCAAGGTTATGTCCGCCCCTTACTTGAATAAGCAAGCCCGGTCTGGTCCCCTGCACTTGTTGCGCGATATTGACCAGGTTGAATTGGTTCAGAGGCGGTTCACAAACACCTTGCCAGGAATGCAAAAACTACATTATAACCAAGGACTTAAAATCTTTTAAACTTTAGTCACTCGAACTTCGCAGACTAAAAAGCGATCTTATACTGACTTTTAACAAATTTTGCACGAAATGTTACCACTTGATATCCAATTTTTTTTTTACTTCGCCCTCCATCACGTTCCAGGGGACACTCATTGAAATTAGTGTTCTAAAAGTTAAATTAAATTGTAGAAAACACTGCTTCTCCGTTAGGATAATTCTAGCTCGACGAGGAGGCTGTCTTTGCCTCTTCAGAAACTGTCTTTAGAAGACTACTGGACAAACATTGTCTGAAGCCCTTCCTTCTGCAGCCAAGTTCTGTACTTAAGGCCCCCGCGCACTGAGCGGCCAGGTCACTGCAGCCACCGAGAATGGTTACGATATATGTAGCAACGCGCACTTGGCTGCAACGGCCAGCCAGTTGCGGCGGCCACTAGGATCCCGAGCGGCTTGCAGGCGACCACAGGGAGACCATACTTGCTCCGTGTTCATTTTTCACCACGTGATCGAGAATTATCAATGAAAAACGAAAGTGGCCGCACGGCTCGTCGCTGTGTTTTTTGGCCGCGACGACCACTGGCCGCACGACCTGGTCGCCGTGTAAGCGGGTGCCCTTACATTACCAATCTGTCTTATGGAACCTGGGCTACCTGTCAGCGATAAACGAAAGACCCTTTCTTTGCCCTTTTGACGCTAGTGGCAAATGAATCGAGTTTTTACGATTAATTATAACAGAGTCCCCACCAAAATACTGAAATCAATTTCCCTTAGTTTTCCAGGTTTTCCCGAGTAGATGAAATCATTTTCCAGGCTATTTACCGTAATTTTAGGAAGCAATTTTTGTTCACACGTTTTACCAGTTTTGTGTTAAAAAGGCTGAAACTTATAGATGGGAAATACATTATTTAAAACATTAATTGTTTTCCCGAGTTTTCCAGGTTTTTTTGTAAAAAAATAGAGTTCCCCGAGTTTCAAACGTAGTTTAAATTCCCAGAGTTTTTCAGGTTTTCCAGGATGGTGGGAACCCTGCATAATTTAAAGATGATTCACTTTGTAATGTAAGATGGTTCGAATAGAACGAGCAATCATACAACATTTATTTCTATTAGAACAGTCAAATGCCCATATAAGGACAACATTCTTTCTTAAACAAGAGTATAGAAGAGGGGGGGGGGGAGATGAGGCTTAATGGCGCGTCGACAGCTTGGTCATTAGCGCCAACCTCAGTCACAGTGCAGTGGTCCGGGTTGCCACTGCACCACACATTACAGAGATATTATTCAAACCCCTAATCTAAATCTTGTCATACATCTGTACCTCCTGCAAAAATTGAAAAACACCGGACAGGAGGACAGACTTATCGCCCAATTGACGCACAATGTCATGCGGAAGATGGAAACGACGACGAAAACCATCAAGATGGCAACAATCAACAAGGAAGTGCCGGACCGTAAGTGGCCGCCGACACCAATAACATTCAGGAGGGTCACCCCCAGTGAGTAAGTCGAGTGTGACCAATGCGCAAACGGGACAACACCACCTCCTCACGGCGACTGCGGCGTGCCATTCCTCTGCAGTGCCTTTAATAGCTCGTAATTTATTGCCGTCCTGTCCATCCCACGAGGCTTGCCAAAAAGCGTGTAACCTCAGACGCAGAGTTGGAAAAGCGTCCGAGGGAACAAGGCTGAGATCCCTTCCGAGAGGGCCAGAAAGGGCCCCTTTTGCTGCAGAATCCGCTTGCTCATTTCCACCTATCCCAACATGGGCCGAGTATAGAAGACGTTTTTAGACATGTTTAGCTGAGAAAACGCATAAACACGTTTTACGACGTTGGGTTGAGAACAAACTTTTAAAACATCAAGGTTTTTGTGTGTTACAGACGTGAAATGCGTTTAAAATAAAACACCAGGGTTCAGTTTGCACAGTATAAATAGCTTATAACAGCAATAAAAGTGTTTGAATAGAAATAGTAGTGTTTTTATTACAGAGTATATGTTTTTGAAATTGTGTTTAGCAAAAAGACTAAAATTCCAGGACCTAAACCTGGTTAATTTTAGTTTTTATTGCCTAGCGAAAATATCCTTTACCTTTTTTTTATAGCAGTTCCCCCCATTTGAGCACTTAGTTCCCCTAGAAGATTGAAAGTTGTCTTCCCTACCGGGCTTGTAATGGTTCAGCGCATGCGCGGGCTTGGGTTGCCACTACATCATTTCACTACTTGGGCCATTACATCATTTCATTGCCCATGGAGGGGAGGCTGGGCAGGAATTAAGGTAATGTATATTTTTGCTAGGCAATAAAAACTAAAATTAACCAGGTTCAGGCCCTGGAATTTTAGTCTTTTTATAGCCAACGAAAATATACATTATCTTTTTTGTAGCAGACTTTGTCACCTAGGAGGAGGGCTAGGTTCACGTCTCCAGCAGTACGAGCCGGTGCCCCCAGGAGAAAAAAATCTTTCTCCGACGAAGACGTTCCTGATCCCTCAACCAATTTCACCTAGTTTCACGGAATGTGGAGGAAGATCGACGGAATTGCAAGATTTATAAGGGACCATAGGTCACTCATAGGTGAGGTTAGGAAATGCGGTTGCTTAACTTTCTGTCAACAGCGGGTCTCTTTTTTTTTTTTTTTTTTTTGGTCTATCCGCGTGCAGGGGTTTTAACACCTCGGGGGTACAAGGTAAGGAATCAGAAACTTGGTTCGAAACGGCTTACCTTGTGGGAAGAAAGATGAACGTGAAGATGCAGGTCACTGTGGAGGTGTCGTCGTAGCTGGAAACGGCCCAGACGCTGTGGTGGATCGAGGTTAATTCTTCTGTGAAGGACTGAAGGAAGAGGCGTGTAAAGACTTGATGGAACTAGATGCATAGAACAGAGGAATGGTTTAATGATCTGATGAGTGAATCATGATGATTGTAATCGTGATGTAGTATATAACTTGAATGATGAAGAAATGTTCTGAAGCGAGAAGCAGATTTCCACTGCCCCCCCCCCCCTCAGCCAGAGAGGGAGGGGGGATCGTTAAAGTAAACTTCTCGCGGTCCGAAAGAGGAGTTTTTTTTGTTGTTTTTTTTTTGAGGTCAAAGTTACCGAAGCATTCTGAAGCCTAAAGCCACTCCTTTGGCTTTAGCTCAACATGGAGAGCAAGGCAAATCACTGGACGCTGTGGGCTCGTGCGGATTGATCCCATGAAATACTGGAATAAAGGTTGGTGCGTTATCGAATTGCCAAACTGAATAGTTGGTGATATAAGTGAAAAGAAGTGATGCCGCTGCCTCCTTCCAAAGTTAGATGGAGGATCGGGTGGTAGGATCGAGAGTTTCGTCTGCTGGGATGACGCAAACCAGAGGATCGTTTGCTACGATAGAGGGATCGGCAGTATAGTCTGTGGAGGTGGTGGGATCGAGGGACTTATTAGTCGTGGCGGGAGGAACCGGAGGAAACTTTGCTGGGCTGGTAAGATCGGGAGGATCGTCTGCTGGAGTGAAGAACATACGAGCTGTTGATGAAGGGTCCAATGTTGGAGAAGGTAAAGACGATGTGGCAGCTTGATGAAGACCCCGTAACCGGAGGTCGCCTAGCAGGTGAGCGGATTGTTGTTGAGGAAGGCGCGTTATGGAGGCGGCGTGTGCGCGAGCGGGCACAATAATAAGCACGCCAAGGTGGTAATGAAGGTATCGGGGAGACCCAAGCGTTGTGTGCCTTTAACAAAGTAATTGACTCGCATGGAATAATATCGGTGATTAACGAGTTCAAGTTCATTTGCGTAAGCTTCATTAGCGGTTCGGAGAAGTGAGTTTTCTGCTAGAAGAACCTCTGAGGATGCGACTGCTTCTCTCAGAGTGGGAAGTTCCAATAATGATGATCGTAAAGATGCTAATTCTTTCGCTTTATAGTTTTCTGTAAAGGAGAGGACGAACTTAATATTAAAATCTAAGTTCACAGCGTCACGGGTGGATAGGTGCAGGCCACGTACAAGTGCTTTACGGAGGACCGGTGCCACAGGAAACGGTACCGATCTGGAAGGTGAACCGAGATTCTGTTTAGAATGGGTGGAAAGAGGAGGTGGAATCGGTGAACTCACCACATGTTGGGTTGGTCGGTTCTTCCTGTCGGTGGAATTGGTGAGCGAAGGAACCGCACCTTTCTCTGTAGGGATTGTCTTCGATGGAACATAATGCTTTGGCGGTGCAAAGGGGGTCATGCTGTCTTGATGCGTACCGTCTTGGCTGTTGAAATACTAGATTTTGAAAGTTTAACTCCTGACGTGATTGCTACGGCCAGAATGGCATCTGTGGCCGGTAAGCATATCTTCTTGTGTGGATGAGGAGAAGGTTCGATTGGCGATGCAACACGTTTTGAAGTCTTCTTTCCGGTTGTGACGGGCTTGTTTTGAGCATGTTGGTCCGTAGGATCGTTCTGGGAAATGGCTGCGGCTTGTTGACGGCTCGCACGGATCGCGCTTTGTCTTGATAGATGCTGTCTTTTGCGATTAGGATCCATTTCGAGGGAGAAATTGAGACACAGAGACAACATCGTTTAGAAGTACCGTTATAGGTCCTATGATGCTGACAACACGGATGAGGATCGAAATGTGTGTTGTTGCCCACAAATCCTAAACAACGACACGGCGGAGGTGATGGCACTTTGGAGGCAATTGTTGTTGATCAGGGAGTGGGTCTTCTGATGAAGATGAATCGGATCTAATGGGTGAGAGATGATGCGAGTAGCGGTTGCCTAGACGTGGGAATTTCAAACGCATAGGAAGTGACGTCCCGGTGGCGACGTCTGTCTGTGTAGGCGGCTCGTGAGAGTGGTGGACGCAGATCGAGGCGTGAGCCAGGAAAGAGATGTAGGGAACCAAGTCACGTGTGGACTGTATTTCATCCCTGGACGGAGGTTTAATAACTAAAGGGCGACCGTTAAATGATGCAATGCAGAAGAGAAATCGAAAGTTTGTATTTCGAAAGTTGGAGGCGGGTTTTTTTTTTTTTGGCGCTGCTTCACGGAATTAAGATGCAAGTCTGGTAGCTCAGGCTGAAGAAATTCCAACACGGGAGGATCGGCTGAATGAACCTTGGTGAATGGAGAGCAATACTAAACGGACAGGTGTAAGGGAAGTGTAGGCCCAATCTGGCTGGAAGTAAGATGGAATCGTGTGTGAGGTGTGCTGTGCCTATGTAGAGGGTGTGTCCCTGTTGAGGATTCTGAAGGAGGCCAATGCGGAGCGGAATCGAGGAGGACGTAAGGGAGATTGCAGGTGGTACCCATCGTAGGTCAGGGATGTTTGTTGTGCGATGTCTTCCCTTTCGACTCCTGTTAAGTATTTCCAGCCGAGTGGCTTATTTATTTCCATTATAATTATTATTATAATTATTATTATTATTATTATCTGTTGTTTTTTTTTTTACAACTCGAGTTTACAAGCAAGACGGTTCCGTCTAAGGGTAAGGGTTACAAATAAGGGGAGTGACTGATGGATAGGCAGTGTGATAATATCCGTGCACAAGGTTCGGCGTGATGGAGGATCCCTAGTGGACGGCCCAGGAACGGATGTTGATTGCGGTGGTATGGAGCATGAAGGAAGAGGAGTGATGCCTGCGATCGATATGACGTGTGAGCGCAGGACTGGCGGTGATCAAGGTGAGAGAGATAAGAATTCTGGGGATCGAGCGCCAAGTATTGTGTAGTGGACGTCGAACTGTAGATCCGCTTCATCGACAGAAGTATTGTGAACAACAACTGGAGGAGGCGGACCGATGTTTGTGTCGCAGGTAGGACCGTAGCAGTAGCAATCCAGTGGAGGGTCGTCTGGAACGCAAAAGGTCCGTCGAAAGGTCGGAAAAGGAACCAGTAATTGAAGGGAACTTGGCAGAACGAGGATTGGTGAAGGGACGGCAGACGACCCCAACGAAATCGTTGTTACTGTAGATGGAAGTATTGGTGTAGGAGGTGAAGCCATTGACCCACGATCCTCTGACCCTGCAGGGATCGCGCCGGCCAAAGACGGAATCAAAAGGCGTGGAATCGCAGTGGACCCAAAACGTCGAAATGCTCCCCGACCGAGTTCCAGGGAAAAGTTAGATAGAAGTTCAGGGAATACTGTTGAGGGAGGTTGTCGAGGTTGTCGATAAAGAAAGGACCGTGTTGTGGGGAGCCTGTTGGGAAATATAATTATGACGGACTGCAAAACCCGCAGTGTCCTGTGATTGTCCAGAAGGCAGCCGAGAATCAACAGTATGACTGTAAGGTTCGGCGGGAGGGAGGGTCGCACTCGTCTGCAGCATACCCAAAGACTGTAACCAATCAAGAGCACCGCATGGCCCTAGCAGCGGTACGTAGGCGTTTTCGGTGTTTAAGGAAGACCAACCATTTCACAAGCACATCAAGATTTGCGAGGAGTAATTTTCAGAGCTTCGTGTGGGTGGTGGAGTATGTTGCAAATCTTGTTTCTAAACTTGAAACACATACATCTTGTACACTCTAATTATGTTGAATTTTTATGGAAAGTTGTCTGTAAAGCTGCAAGCTGAAAGAAAACACGTACATCATGAACGCACATGTCACTACTACGATAGCTGTGAACAAATCCGCTCCCAAATGAACATGAGAAAACTACTCTGTCCCAAGACTACTCTGTCCCAAGACAACTCTCAAGACTAGTACACAATATCCTCAAGCAAGGGACTAAAAAATACGATACCCTCATTCAAGGGACTAAAAGAAGTACAATACCCTCATTCAAG
>JAHWFP010024448.1:35376-53053 GCA_023313725.1 Lithobius niger
ACTTTAGCAATAAGAAGGACCACACTAGTAATAAGATGGAACACGCTAGCAATAAGAAGGAACACACCAGTAATAAGATGCAACACATTAGCAATAAGAAGGAACGCAAGAGCAGTAATACGGAACACACTAGCAATAAGAAGGAACACACTAGTAATAAGATGCCTTGAAATAGACGAAACAATTTCTGATCAACTGTGGGAGAAAAAAATCATTAAAAGACAACTACGGGAACTTACATTTGTTTATTACAAAAGGCCTTTTTAACTCTCATAAATACAAACTAAATTTAATTACCCGTTGCGTAAACATCATTTCATACAATTAATAACAAGAATTAGAATTTTTGTACTATTTCTTGCCACACGAAGCCGTTGTTAGCAAAGTGTGTTAACCCGATTGCATAACTCGTGCATTTATCAGATGTTATGATTTGCTTTTTGTTTTATTAAATGTTTGTTCTTTTTAGGGAAAAAAAAAAATTATGCGTATAAGTTAAATCGGCTAAAACACTGCTAACAACGGCGTTTAGTGACAAGATATAGTACTAAAAATGATAAATCTCACATTCTTTCCTTTTATTGTATAAAATGCTGCTATGCACGAATTTCAATTGTTGTTTTTGTATTTAAAAAAGGCTTATTGCAATAAACAATTACCCTTTAACAACTCTTTCCACCGGTAACAAATAATTAAAAGCAAGTTTGTAAACCATTTATATTTTTTTACTCGAGTCAAATAGGGGAATATAGAATTTTCTAAATCCAATGTCTAGTTCGGTCTTCTATTACTTTAAGTGAAAAGGCCACCACTGTCATCTAGTAAAGAATTGCCATTCTTGCAGAGATTTATACCTCACAAACGTTGGGAAAAAGACCGTCCATTATTCGTGAAGTACGACCGTCTTTCCACCCCGTTGTCTGTACCAAATTACTAAATATTTAATGGTCCCCCTAATCTTTAGCGAAGCCCACTTCTCCCATAATCCCTCTTTTGACACGTGTCACTACGAACATTACTTAACAGTCAAACGTCATTTAAAGCCTATTTAAAAGTCTGCCGTATGAGCAAAATAGCCATGAATATTGAATAGCACTGTAACGAACTTTAATGCCTAGTTGCGAAAGGCTTTAATAATCCATGGTTAAACGTATGCTCAGCTTTAATCAATGTGTTTACTTATGTCGTGAGTGGGCGTGGCTGACCTTTGGGCCTCCTTTAGCATTTCAAGAAAAGAGAAAGAAATTGGATTGGTCGTCTCGGGACAGCCAATCCTCCAATCGATACAAATGATTTGTGCTGGCCGGAAGCCATCGATCACATGTCCAATAACCGATCAAATAGAAAATGAAACGGAAGGAGTCCGTGTGCAAGTAGACAAAGTACAGCAGCACACCAAAATTAATGCTAGCTTGCACAATTATTATTATTGATAATAATAAAAATAATTGGAGCGAAGCAAGGCCGAAGGCCGAGGGAAGCTCCGTTTATGAATGCACTCTAATGCGATCTTTGTAATCGCATCACGCAATAACACTGCATCAATTAAAACCAGATTTTTCCACGTTGATAGCGGTACACCCAGAGGTGGTTAATCAGACATGTTGCTCAGGAGCAACCCCATCCAGCGACGCGCTACAAAAGCAAATGGACAAAGAAGCAAAATGCGATGAGCAACCGAAAAGATGAGCCACAACGTTGTCTCTAATGAACTCGCAAACAACTTCCTGTCCCCGATGTACCTTGTTTGTTTGTGTTGTGCCGTCAACACCATCCAGCGTCGCACTACGAAAACAAATGGGCAAAGAAACAAGATGCGATGCCGAAACCCAAAAGATAACCCACAACGCTGTCACCAATGCAACATCTTGCAATTTTCCATAATTTTTCCCTATGTATTGTTTTACATCAAATTTTTAAAAATTAGTATTTTTGCAACTTTAATTTATTGTGTGATTAATAATCACTTTGCTCCAATTTGTGGACAGTGCAACTAATGAAGCCCTAGTATTTATTTCGACAGTTTTACATCTTGGTAGTAAAAGTCAAAAATGACTTATGTGCTAGATGAAAAAAGTAACAATCGTAATCATGCTTTGTAGCGTACATCATTAGGCTACAAACAGTTTTATTAGTTATAAAACTCGGTAAAAAGAGCAAAATCAAACATTAAAATTACCAAGATGCAATACACATGTTTAGGTTGTATTTAGGTCACACACTGACACGTTAGACCAGGAAATCTTAACCTCATGAAGTCAACTTTTTGTTACCTCGAGCACAGTTGTATGGTTTAAAGTTTAAATGCAAATATAGCACTAGGTGATAACAATCCATTTTTTCATTTCTTTTTTCATTTTGAAATTATTGTTTAGGCTGCGAAGTTTGGTTGGTAATGTGTTCACTGTGTATGGTACAGTCCATTTCATTTTTTGTTTGCCGTAAGAATTTCCTATGGTGCCATAATTAGCCAGTTATTGTCATTTCTACAACATTTTACAGATACTGTTAAGCTCACAATTAAAATAAGTCTGAGTCATCACAGTGTAATCCACAAGTTGCCGTACTGTCATTAATTTGAGTTCGGTGTAGTAAATCCTTATATCAAAAAACCAAAACTGGTAAAACGGACCGCCAAGTTCCGAATGGTTCTGGCCTTCAAAAGGAGTGATATCAACACACCAAAACATCGCCAAGTTAATCGTACCGACTTATACTTCGATGGTTAAATGAAAACTAGAACATTGCTACTGAAAGTTTTCATTTAACGTCCAAAGTATTATTCGGTGTGATTAACTTGGCGAATGTTTTGGTGTGTTGATATCACTCCTTTGAAGGGCCGAACCATTCGGAACTTGGCGGTCCCTTTTACCAGTTTTGGTTTTTGATATATCACTCATTTTTTAAAATTGTGTATTAGACTCAACTCAACTGGCCTGCAGATGTGTAATAAAATGCCACGTCAACATTAGCTTATAGGATTTTATTGTGTTATTATTAAACAGCTCTTTACAAGCTTTATTTACTACTTTTTTATAAAAGTACAACATAACCCACGGAAGTGGGAGCAGGCATATTTAGGAAGTGACAGAATGCAGGTACCAAAAATAAGTTTGTTATGCACATTGATAATCTCTCTAATTTTATAAAGACTTGGGATTGAATGTCTGATTTTCGTAATTATAGATACCAAGATACCAATCAATACCAAGATTATTAAAAAGAACGGTAATAACAACGACTTTATTTTACGGTTAAGCGTGAAACTGATAACATTTTGTACGTGCTGTTGTAACGTTGGATCTTAAAATGTTTCTTGTTACATAATGTTTATTATATGCACAGCTTAATAAAAATTAATACTTTAAAACATCAAGAATGTAAATACTTTATACACATTAAAATGCTTAATTTCTATGCCATTTTAAAACTCAGTTTTGTTAATGCCCACCGTTCATTGTATCCAATATCCATTCCTTTACGGTATTTCTTTTTTTATACATGCATTGAATTTAGATTTTAGATTTTCTGGATTTACTGAAAATATTTGGCACTAGGTCATTTTTATTTGTTTTCCATAAGAATTTCGCCAACAACATTCAGTTTTCCAAAAAGAAAGAAAAAACACTTGCAATGGGGTTTTTTTTAAAACCTATTAGTGCACTCCAACAAAATTACATGGAGATTCAGCAATATATCCCATCGAAAATATCTACACCAAAAAAGAAAAGAAAAAAACATTAGTGGACCCAAATTAATGAGTGTATTTTAAAGTGTATTTTAAAGCACTAATGTTTTTTGTGTGGTTATATAATGTTGAATCCTCATGCAAATTTATTTTGTTGGTTACACTAACAGGTTACAAAATAGACATGGCAATTTTTTGCCCTTCTTTATTTTTGTTTACAGTAAACGTTACTTAGCGGAATTACTTTTGCGCAGAGGCGTAACTTCAAAATTGGGGCCCGGAGGCGAAGGTGCAGTGGAGGGCCCCCTTCATTAAAAAAAATGCCGTTTTTGGTAAACAATGCGAGAGCCCACGGTAGGCTATCTTCCTGCATTAAAAAAGATGCAGTTTTTACCACACAAGGCAACAGCCCAGTGGCGGTCTCCCCCCCCCCCCCCTTCTATTCATAAAAAAAATGCAGTTTTACCACACAAGGAGACAAAGAGAAAGCCCAGCGGAGGCCCCCATTCATCAAAGAAAAAACTGCAGTTTTTTTCCCCCACGCAAGGCGAGAGCCCAGTGGAAGAACCTCATAAAAAAAAATTGCAGTTATTGCCACATAAGGCGAGAGCATAATGCTTCCCCTCCCCATAAAAAAAAACAGTTAAGTTTTTGCAACACAAAGACACAACTTTTTTCATGAAACTATAGCAATAACTTACTTTCCGGTAATTTTTCGGCGACAAACACATTTTAAATTGGGCCCCCCCCACCGTCGGTGGGCCCGGAGGCGGCTGCCTCCTCTGCCTCATTGTAGTTACGCCACTGCTTTTGCGGAATTTTGTTGGGTTGTACTTTATACATGTATGTTTATACTAGAGTGCTCCAAGCACTCTTTATTAGAGTGCTCCAAGCAAGCGCGTCCCGCCCGCATAGCCCAGCATGGAATAATGGAATAGGACCTCGGTTCTATTTTGTTGGTTTTCGGAACCCGAGGTAATGATTAATAGGGATAGACGGGGGCATTCGTATTGCGACGCTAGAGGTGAAATTCTTGGACCGTCACAAGACGAACTACTGCGAAAGCATTTGCCAAGAATGTTTTCATTAATCAAGAACGAAAGGTAGAGGTTCGAAGGCGATCAGATACCGCCCTAGTTCTAACCACACTATAGGGCCGCCACAATTACATATTGACATACAGGAGCGGAGCGGGAGATCTTGGGAGAGGTTGTGGGGAGAAGGCAGCTGCATCTACATAATTGATTCTCCCTCCTACCTTTCCCTCCCTTTTCATTTTTGTACTGAATCAACCACAATTTTTTTCCGAAGAGTTCATTTTTATTCCGAACTACGAAACAATTTTTCGTTGACAGATAATGCGGTTGCATGTTTTTCGTAAACCTGAATTATTGACCCTCAAAGCTGTTGCATTATTCGCTTGTTTGTAAAAGGCAATATTTGACATGAAATCCAATCCGAGCTCCTTTTTAAATCCCGTCACCTCACCCAATAAGCACACGGTTTCTAACAATTCGTTGCCAATAATTTCCTATAGAATTCCCTTCATTTCCGGCCCAAAATAAACCCGATTTTCGATCTGGAAAAAAAGTCCCTTTCCGAGTTGTACTTGGCCAGCATACAAAATTTCATCAAAATCAGTTCAGTAGTTTTGGCGCGATGCTATTGCAAAGAAACCCCAATGAGTCGCTACATAAGTAGCTAAGTTTGCGTTGCCACCCCGTGATCCAATACGCTTATGTTTTCAAGTATGTATGTGTATATATGTATATGTAGTAATCGCCCAGAATTATTACCCAAATAAACATAAAAATTATGTCGCTCCAAAAAGCACACGATTGAGAACAACATCATAAAAGTGTAAGCTGCCACAGTGGAATAATACATACGGAACAAGAAATAAAAATTATTATGTAGTTTACCAATTTAGAAAAAAATATGCTACATTTTCTAGAATTGAAAAAAAAATTAATAGCTGAATTTCTAAGCCATTATAAAGCAGAATAAGGGCTCGTTTACGCAACGACAGTTTTCTCGCTCACTAGCTTTTACTTGAACAAAACTAAATTTGGTGGATGCTTCTCGCCTTTACCGGAGTATGTAAGGCACTTATTTAAAAACAAGTGCTAGCAATAGCAAAAATACAATTCCAGATATCAGAATATCTCCATTCCTGACGATATCCAAAATTACGTTTGTGATATTGGGAATTCATGGGTATTTCTGATATCCCGAGTAGTATTTCTGATATCGAAAATTCAATTTTTGATATCGACAATTCTAATTCCAATATCAGAAATTATACCACGGCTGTGACGTCACGCTAACTCAACGCCATGCTAAATTTCCATTGGTTAAATCCCGTTAACCAACGCCGGAAGTGTGCGTTATCGCAAAAAGTGTGGGTTATCAAGTTACCTCACACTTTTGCCAATAACCCACACTTTTGACACTTCCGGATCACGCGACCGGGAACTCACACCAACGACCAAATACATCGTGAAAAAAAAAAACGTAACGTAATAAAAACGCCCAAAACTTAATTACTTAAAAGGAATGAAATCCCATCCCTGCAAACTCTTATACGTCTGGCCAATATCTAAGCCATTCACGCTGCGTTAACTCCCCCCCCCCCCCACAAACTAAAATGCAATGACCTTCATTCACACCGCTACCCTATTACCTAGTTTTTAAACAATTCTCAAACTACAAACGCTCAAAATGAATTACATACCTTCCCAGAATGTCATTCTACCCCTGCAGCCTTTTGTCGACGTTCTATCACTCCGAAAAGCTTCGAAAACACAAGCGACCTGGCTAGCGTGAAATACGGCGAAACGACGCTGCGTATCCTTCCTGCCCACTCCCCCACAAACGGACGCAAACGACTCGTTGGTCTACCAACCACTCCACCCTCAGTAAACTAAAATGGAATGACCTTTAGTCTTCTTGAGAAATTTTTCACAAAACACAATCACGTTTTAATTAAATACGAGTTAGCTTGACGTCCCAACCGTGATATAAATATGTTATTAAGAACTATTGGTTATCGATTTTTAAACCACGGCTGCGATGATTTGGCCGCGAGACATGCAAATACGTCGAGGGGGCGTAGCCCCCAAGACGATTTGCATGTCGAGCGGCCAAATCATCGCAGCCGTGGTTTAAAAATCGATAACCAATAGTTTTTAACCAATAACTATTAAACTTCATTTTCCGATATTGTGAATTGAATTGCAGGTATCACAAATGCTATTTGCGATATCGGAAATTGAAGACAATTCCCAATATCCACAATTAGAATTTTCGATATCGGAAATTCTAGCCAATCTGCGATATCCAGAATTGTATTTCCGATATCGGAAATTGGCGTCATCTAATGTATATCTTAGTCAATAGAGCGTGCGGGTGGAATTATGGATATCGCGAAATGGCTAGAATTAGCGATATCGAAGGTTCGCGTTTGAGGTATCGAAATTGTAACTCAGGACGGGTGTCAGTGGCTTGCCCCTCCCGTTTCCTTTTTGCCTGCTGTGCGAATAAATCTGTTTATTATTATTATTATTATTATTATTATTATTAAATGTAATTCCTGATAATCGAAATTAAATTCGAATTTCCGATACCGGAAATAGAATTCCAGGTATCGGAAATGCTTACTTCTGATATCAGAAATTGTAATTTCCAATATCTGAAATTGCACTTGCGATATCTAAAATAGAATTTCCGATATCGGATGTTCTAATTTAATTTTTGATATCGGGAATTCAATTTCGGACATCGGGAACTCGATTTTTGCGATTGGAAACTATAATTTCTGCTATCAAAATTTAATTCCGATATCGCAAATTATATTCCGATATCGCAAATTAAATTCCAATACCGGAAAAAGAATTCCCGATATCGAGAATTGTATTTTCGTTATTGCTAGCACTTATTTTTAAATAAATATATACAATTTGTTATCTACTACCGCATTCATTTAGTAGCAACAGGAAACTAATCATAAATAAATAACGGTTGACTAGCAAATAGCATTCGGTGAGCGAGAATGACTTGTTGCATAAACCCGCCCTTATGCTGATAATCATAAAGCGTCTGCAAATTGTGTATTTAGCTGTATGTTATTTACAATAATGTAAACTGTTACAGTATGTTGTTATTGTAGCTCAAAAAAAGTTTTTTATCTCCCCAAAAACTTCAAGCATTGTATACAATAAAAATTATTATTATTATTATTTATATACATATGTATATGTACAGCTTAAATAAGAGAAACCATAGTATATTCCTGAGGTGATTCTTTCCAAAATCCAGAAAGAAATTAAGTCTTTTTTTACAGAGTACGTTGTGACAACAAAATATAGATTTTTGGATCCAAACACTCCTATATACAACCAACCAACCAAGGAAAGAAAGTTGAGCAGAGTTGGGCCACGGCATCATTTCCCGACGGGTACGAAAACCAGCTAGCCAATGAGAAGCCGGCTTCATCAATCTTGAAATGCGCCATCGATTTGGTGAAGAAAGGGCAGAAAAATGACGTAAATAATAAACGTAAACAAAGTTGCAAGCTTTAAAAAAAAAATACGAAGAACTTGAAAACAGGTCCATTCTTCTGAGCCATTCACCTCAAAACACAGTGGCTCCTATTCTATGAATGGTCATATTAAACAAAACACACAAAAATATGGGTCGGCACGTAAAAAAAAAATCGACGTTTAAAAAAAGAGTCAGATTTTTTTCATGTAACTGTCCAAGTTGTCAGAAAAAAAAACAGTAATAACGCTGTTGGGAGTGCAAAACGCGACTAAATTGCACATTTTTTTTCCAAGCGCCCTTTACATCTCCAGGAACCCTCCTTATGTTGTCTGCTACAAATCTGAGAAAATCCTGTACCTTGGTATCCAGACTACAGGTAAGGTTAGATATAGGTAGTATAGGCAGTAGGGGTGGCACGATAATCGATAATTCGATAATATGGGCCTAAAAATTTCGTCCCTTAGCGCATCGCGCTTTTTCTGCTTTATCGAATTATCGTCAAAACCCCGATGCTTAAATTTTCATATCTCGGAAACCGTACGAAACAAGCGGTTTGTGTAGTTGCGTGCAGTCAAGTGTTCAATACTGTTGCTAGTAACTTTAGCTGTTTGGAGAGTTAGTTTAATGCAAACGGTATTTAAACATTAAGTATACCAGTATAACCGCTAAATCGTTTACATGGCGAGGAAGTAATGGACAACAAACATAGAGTGCAATTTAAAAATCTGCTGGCCAAATGGTGAGTACCACATATTTCGCATTTGTGAAGGTTGCACTGTAGGCTACAGCCAAGATTTTTTTTTTAATAAACAGAATTAAAAATAGTTATTCCAGCCTCAAAATTTGTTTTAGTGAGATATTATCGATTATCGCGATAATTAAAAAAAAGTTTATCGGGATAAAAAATTTTTGTATCGTGCCACCCCTAATAGGTAGTATAGGATATGGGCTAAAAAAAAAAAAATTTATTAAAAAAAACATGGTTATTTAGAACCACACATGCTAGTACTGTTTCGGGTACCATTATGTAAGTGTTAATAAAAAGTCTATTTAAACTGCAATAAAATTAATTTATTCACAAGTCGATTTGCGGAGGGGGTGGGGGCGATAAAACTAGCACCTACATCCATCAAAATCACAGCGAAATTATACAAACGTACACCAAAAAAAAAAGTATGCGGCAAATACGTGTTACCGTACCAACCAAACAGTTGCTGACGCAGTGTTCGGAAACCCCACCTCGCGGACGACGCTAGAATCACTTTATTGAGAAGCAGGAGTGGGGCAGAAATTTTAATCAGGGGGCGAACTGAAAAAGTCTACTTTTGTGGACCCCCCCCCCAACAAAAAATCAAAATAACACTTGTAATTTTCGTTCTGACAACCAAGGTTCTTTAACTGTTTTCTATCTTATTTTTTTGGGAATATTTTAAATCCAACTGAAAAAAAGATAATTTTACAACTCCATAGTAACAACTATTGTGTACGCAGTTTATCTTGAGTCCTGTAGATATTTTATGAGTGGCTACGTTTTCCTGGAGGGGGCGGCATTCATTGACGGCCGCCATTGTTTTTGTAACCATCTTGGATATCAACAAGGCACTCTGCTACCGAAAACATACAATTGATTATCTGTGTTCGTTCTGGGGCGAACTCAAGATAGGCCGCGGACACAATAAGCTCTATTGATGTGACTTCAAGTCCTTCCTGTCGTTGTGAAAGAAACTACCGTAGTTTTCTTGAAAGGAAACTAGAATTTTCTTCGTTTACACAGTTGATTTTTATCTGATGGGTGATGGGGCACCGGGGGGGGGGGCGCCCCAAAAATTTAGGGGCGTCCCCTTACCGTCGTCCCTACCCAACCTTAAAAACAGAACGACATTTTAGCATATAATTTACACTTGAGTTGAGGCAATGATTATTCATTCTGATACTAGTATATTAAAAAGCTGCTTGCAAGAAAACGAGGAAGCAAACTTTAGAGAATATTAAATGTCACGTGTCCATTTTGACGGTGGCTCCGTGCCACCTAAGGCCTGCTCTTTAAAAGCGCTGTTATGCGCGTGCTCACTATAAATAGCAACATCGATTCCCCTTCAAGGACGCCGCACGAGCTGGGAAGAGGTTGGGGGAGGCACCTTGAGGGGGGGGGGGGGGGGAGGAGCGAACGAGGCGCCCTCCCTGCACGCAGGCGACACGCAGCGGCAAATCGGGAAGCAGCGAGAGCGAGAGAGCGGTGGCCAAAGCTCAGCGTTTAATATTAATCATTGTTGCATTTAATCCCCGGAGTGATTAGGCTGCCCATCAATTAGGCCTAAAGGATGATTAAATGCCTATTGTTTATCAAAAGGAAAGCGTTCACTTCTCAACCCCGGTGAAACCACCGTAACAATAACATTCAGCTCAACAACAGTCCTAAGACGGAAGAAAGAAAAAAATAAGAAAAAAATAGTTTTTCAATCTTATTTTTTGTAAATTATGGATTTAATAATATAGGCCTACTTGACAGCAAACTACTAATGTTAACGATCCAAAGCGCTGTTTTTATTATGAAAAAAAAAAACACGAAGTCCACTGAATATGTCTGAATTAAAAACGTCGGACATTGAAAAACCGTGCGGTCCAGAGATGGAACTGACCAATGGGTCGGTGGGTCAAATGGGTCGCATTTTAATCGTGGGCCAAGTGGGTCATGGGTTAACATCGTTCACCCACAGAGCCACGGGAATCTTACGGTAATCTAAAGTTTTACTAGTACTCTTTAAAAATTCTTTCTTACTCTTTCAAACATAGTTTCTCCCAGAATGCTACAAATCCAAATTGCATACTGTATTATTATTTCATAGCGTGGGGTGGGTCACGGACGGTGGGTCACATTGCAATCGTAACGCCTATTTGATCGCAAGGTTATCGATGTTTTTGGAGTCGACCACTTACCGTACTCAACTTTTATAATGACTTTTATAATGCCTTTTCCCTGAATTTTCCAGACTTGATAAATCACCTGAATTTTCCCGGTATTCCAGGTAAAACGCCACACTGCTTTTTACAGTTTAACAAATACGTAATTAGGAGATCGGTTCTCAAAAATAATGAGCGCGAGACCCAAAGAAAATGAAGGCCGCGTTTCGAATTAGCACAATTTTTGCACGTCACGAAAAGGTATATAATTACCAGTGCACTAATCACGAAAATGCGGCGTAATTCTGCTCAATAATCAACCGTGACAGCCGCAAGTATTTCCACTTGTTTCGTTTATTTACGGCCAATAATGAAGCAAAGGACCATTACTCATTCAGAATATTGAGCAAAGGCACAACTCAAGAAAGAAATAACGTATAAATAACAACAATTGAAACTAACATTTTTATTACCAAACACCGAGATTAGAATCGGGTTCCAACTGAAACTAACGTGAAAAAAAGCATCTACGCCTATAATCAATCTATTTTTAAATATTCCTTAACGGGGTGGCCAACCAATTATTTACAGTAATATTTAGTTTGTATAATGATTAAATGTGCTCCTATTACCTAATAAATGTGTACAAAATATCTATATTATTAATACCGTAAGTGTTCGAGTTCTATCAGCATTATCGAAAGCAATATGCCTTACGAGAAACCGCTTGCAAGTAGCTCTTCTGCAATGTGATAATGGAAGCTACCGACGGGTACGGGATGGATCATGTTGCAGCTCACAAGTAGCTCTTCAGCAATCCTATATAATGAAGTCACCAACGGATGCACGATGGGTGTGCGCCATCCTTACCTTCACAGTTTAGAAGGGCTGCCATCACTAGATAGGATTTCCTTCATGGTTTAGAAGGGTTGCCGTCCGTAGATAGGTTTCATTAAGGTTTAGAACAGTTGCCGTCCGTAGATAGGTTCCCTTACGGTTTAGAACAGTTGCCATCCTCAGACAGATTACGTTAATGGTTTAGAAGGGTTATCTTCCTTAGAGAGGTTTTCACAGTTTAGAAGGGTTGCCATCCTTAGATGGGTTGCCTTAGATGGGTAGGAGGGATGCCATCCTTAGAAGGGTTGCCGTCCTTGGATAGGTTGCCTTCACGGTTTAGAAGAGTTGCTGTCTTTAGATAAGTTACCTTCACGGTTTAGAAACGTGGCTGTCCTTTGACAGGTTACCTTCACGGTTTAGAAGAGTTGCCGTCCTTAGATAGGTTTCCTTCACGGTTTAGAAGGATTGCCGTCCTTAGATACGTTTCCTTCCTTCACGGTTTAGAAGGGTTGCCGTCCTTGGATAGGTTACCTCCACGGTTTAGAAGGGTTGCCATCCTTAAATGGGTTACCATCACGGTTTAGAACGGTTGCCGTCCATAGATAGGTTTCCTTCATGGTTTAGAAAGGTTGCCATCCTTAGACAGGTTACCATCACGGTTTAGAAGGGTTGCAGTCCTTAAAAAGGTTTCCTTCATGGTGTAGAAGGGTTGCCGTCCTTGGATAGGTTACCTTCACAGTTTAAAAGGGTTATGTCCTTAGACGAGTTACCAGCTAGAAGTAATAAATTCAGATGTTTAATAATTGTGATCCCAGGGACTCTTTTTCTTAAATAATAACGTTTGGTTGCTTTTAAAAAAAAAAGGAGCATAACGTCAGAGCCGAACAAGTAATTGTCACTGAAATTTAGCTCAACCGTAAATGGAGCCATAATGCCAAACATGATACATGCATAACCATGCCAGGTTCGCTTTCGATGCAGGTGCACGGTGCTGCTCCTTGCTTGTGCAATGCGTGTATTCAAATTTAACCTGTGTACCTTCACCATATCGTGCGTACAACATTTTTTTGAATTTTTTAAAAACGTACAATGTAAGAACGTTATATATTTTTTACTTTTTTACTTTTTACCCTTGGTTCAAAAGCTGCTGAACAATCGTGGCATAAATGTTGTGTCCATTTCATTCCTACGTTTACTCGCATGCAAGAATATACAGGGAACCAATTATGCATATAACTTGTAAATCTCGGACTTCATCCTACGTTTGGTGCAGTAAACGGGCTGAGCATTAATAAACAAATAAAAAATAGTGACATCTTTCAAATACCCAACAAACTACGTGATAAGTGAAATTCAAAACAAATAAACAACGTGAGCTAAATGACTATTTATGAGTTCGGCAACAGATTCTTTGTGGGGCACGTACCTTATTTTTTTTTTCCTTTTGAAATAAAAAAAAAAAAAAGCTGAAATGATTTAAGAAGCCTGCTTACCGCTTATTTCATTATGTCAAGCGAAGAAAGTTGATTCTAACGAAGGAGACGCAAAGGAAGCATCAATTTAAAAAAATAAACAAGACGAAAGAGGCATTCAACCGGAATTTTTAAAGCAAGTTGAATATTCAAATTACGTAAAGCCTAATGAACAACACGAGTTGCACGACCAAAGCACCAAGTAAATTGGGCTTCCTTTAATACCTGGACTCAAACTAACAAAGATTTAAAAAGGCTTTCTTATAATGGTAGTAGACGTCTTTTCAGTTCACGTTTTCGTTTTAGATCAACTATTTTGTTAGTTTAGAAGCTACCGCAGAAACCAGATAACCAATTTTTTCCAGCTTATTCACTTAAAGGTGCATTCCTCCTAGTTGGCTTTCCTGCATGGCTCAGTTTTGCAACAGTACGTTAGACGTTTGTAAATGTTGCAAAGGCGCTCATTTTCCTGTTTTTCCCCTCGTGAGAAACGGTTTTGCTATACATTCACACTAACCTATGTTAATGCTGCAAAGGCTATTTCGCGCAGGATGTTCGAATAGAGTGTGAAATGTCCTTTTAACCCTGTCAGGCATGACGCGCTCAAATGGGGCCAGCTATACTAGACGAAAAATTAAGGCCCTAGGCACACCGCGATCGTTGTGAGGGGGCCAGGGACCCCGAGTAAAGCAAGCAGCACTGGCATACCGGTAACCATCCTCGTCTTCAATCTAAGCTAATGCCGGTTCGAATCTGGCGATTGACCAAACCATCTAAATGCCTGGAAGTTAATGCGGATCCAAAAGGGTTAAAGGCAAAACTAATTTAACTAACGCAGTTATAACTAACGAATACTACAGAGACAACAGCGTGGACTGCCAAGAAAGACGAAAGAAGCAATAATAAGAAACATTCGTGCCTCTTTGTAAATTTGAGAACTAAGGGCCCTCGCACACTGGGTGGCCATGTCGTGCGGCCAGCAGTCGTCATGACGACGTACCACGCGGCCACGTCCGTTTTCAACTGATAATTCTCGGTCACGTAGTAAAAAATAAATACGGAGCAAGTATAGGGTCGCCCTGTGGTCGCCTGCACGCCGTCCGGGATCCCAGTAGCCGCTGCGACTGACTGGCCACAGCCGGCGCGGCCGCCAAGTGCGTGGTGCTATACATATACCGTAAGCATTCTCGTTGGCCGCAAGGGCATGGTCACGCGGCTTAGTCGCCTTAGATCTTCGGAATTGGACTCAATTCTTACCCTAACTCAACACTGGTCACTATTCACTTTCCTTTCGAATTAACGTTCATGCTGACGCTAGGGGAAGGAGGAAGACAAAGTACGCATCCAGTCATGAAAAGGTCACAACAGTCAATTCTGCCACCATTGTCTAAAGTAAGCAAAGTCCTTAGACTTGTTAGACCAAATTCCAGTCAATCTTGTGAATTTTTTTTCTGTGAGTATTGCTGCTCACTTAGAATAGCCGAGTTACTTTAAAAGGAATTACTTGAAATAGTTTTTCCTAAGTATTATTCATAGCGCGAGCACCATCTTAAACCTTTGACAAATTTCATCTACCAGCCATAACTTGTGGGACCTTTAAATGTAAAGTATAAAACCGTGTTGATAGTAATACGCTGAGGGTATTAAGTACCAGTTTCAGGCTGAAGAATAATTTTTATCGAGACACAGGCTATAAGTATAACTATTAGTTTTAACATGGAAATGAATAACTGGGTATATGGGGGCAGGATTTAAATTGGGAATAATCCATCTATTAGGACCATGAAATTTGACAATTTACAATTAAATGTATCCCTGATATCAAGATGCAAATTCATTGACCAAAAATGGCCTTCGGAAATAACATTTCCGTTGGTAAGCATACGTATAATACGCCAGCAACAGCAACACCGAGACACCGAGATGAATACGCATGCGCCAGCAACACGTACGCCATCTAACGTCGCTATGCGTCAATAGAGGAGTTGAGAAGGTGGACGCTGGGGCCCTTTTGCTGTTAAGCCTTTTAGTCAAGGGGAGGTGGGGGGGTGCCACTTTCGGTCCCTTTCTCGGAAGTCACTTAGGCCCTTTTTAGGTGAAACGTGGGTAAGCCGTCCAATGGCTAAGCCCGGCCATGGTTTTTCGATCAGCGACGTTTGGAAAGACCCGAAGGACGCCGATCGAAAAACTATAGCCCGGCCCTTACGTTCTACTTTTGCTACTACTTAGGCCTAACGTCGTTGGATCTTTCTCATATGTAATATGGGATGAATTTGGACCTGCAGAGTTACTTTTTCGGGTTTTGGGCGTTAAAGCTTAGGCCTATTTCCTTTTTTAGGCCTATTTCATTATTCGTGTAAACAATTTTAACACTATTTTAACACAATTTTAATCTCAATTTGTTAACACTAGGATCCGTCGTTTTTGAAGGGATTTCAGCTAGCTATCTATATAGTAAGGACATTTCACTTTTTGAAATTATTTATCCCCAGTAATACATTGTCAATTAATCACATACGATACCAACAGATCATGGTCCCTCCATCTTGTTTTTAATGCAACGTAGTATTTCCGTTGTAAATACCAGTCTAGCCCAGGTTACTTAAGATCATTTTTTTCAACACTCGTTGTATTTCCAACAGGATGGACAAAAATCATGATTTTTTCAAGAAATTCAAATAAATCAGATTTTTTTTTATTTAAATCAGATTTTTTAAATTTAAATTCGTATTTTTTTTTACAAATGTTTTCGTTGGAAATTTGAGGATATCACTTAGGTAAACGTTTACAGAGATAATTCCTAGAAAATAAATTTATTTTGCCAAATTATTTTTGGATTTTGAACACTAAGGTCAGTTTTAATAGACATTATGGATGATACGGATTTAAATATGTAGCTGATCGTAAGGTAACTTTAACTTCATGTTGGCGATTCAACACGTAAGATACAGGTAAAAAGAATTGCTTTAACTGAATTTGACGATTGATCAGTCTTCAGTCACGTCATTTCCATTCATATAACTGCCTTGTAGAACAGGCTATTTCAGCAACAAACACAAGTTTTCCAATCTTTACTATTCCCGGGCAATTGGGTACTTTTGTGTGAACATATCCAAAAGCTGAAAACAACCTCTCCACACCTGCAGCAGAAGAAGCTGTCGCCCTAAACAGCTGTTCAGCGACACTAATCAGAAGAGAAACTAAACAAACTGTAAATTTTGCTACTTCTCGAAACATTTAAAAGAAGGGTAAATTTATTGATTAAAATCTGGATTATTATTAATAAAAATCATTTGATTTAAATCTATCCACCCTTATTTTCAAGCTGATAAAAAAAACTTGCACAAGTGTTCGGTGTTTTTTTTAGTTTCGGAATGCAACTCGTGCGATTATATAAAAAAAAAAAAACTATATAAAACTAGGGTATAGTTACAATACTACTGGCAACAGACTGAAAATCCATTGATAAGGAACGGTCTTCGGAAGCTATATCTGAATCGAGAATATTCATTCTATTAGGGAAATTTAACATCTTAAAATTACTTATCCCTGGTAACAGGATGAAAATCCATTGATAAAGAATGGTCTTCGGGAACAATATTTGAATCAAAAAGTTAGGTTATTCTCGATTCAAGCATTTTAGAATTATCAGACAATTCTAAATCGAGAATTTTATATCTGGCAGGGAAATTTAACACTTTTCAAATTATTTATTACTGGATAATATAATGGACATTCGATGATAATGACTGATCTCCGGGAATACTATTTGAATTGGCAATAATTCATACGGCAGTGCTAGGGAAATTTCACATTTACGAATTACGTATCCCTGGAAACAGGATGAAAAAAGATCAGTTTCTGTAATTAAATTCGGCTAGATATTGTTCCGGAAGACCATTCTAGATCAATATTGGGAAAATGGTATTCAGAAATAATATCTGAATTGGTAATCTAGCCGGATTGCAGAAATTTCACATTTTAGCATTTACATATCCCTGGAAATAGGATAAAAAATCCCATTGATACAGAATGTCTTCAAGAATAACATCTGAATATTGTAATCATAGCCGGATTTAATTACAGAAATTTCACATTTTAGAATTACGTATCCCTGGAAATCGGATGAAAATCCATTGATATGGAATGGTATTCGGGAACAATACCTGAATTGGAAATCTAGTTGGATTTAATTACTGAAATTTTACATGCCTGGTAATTGGATTAAAAAAAAAAA
>JAHWFP010024451.1:0-10265 GCA_023313725.1 Lithobius niger
CAAGTGACGTGACTCGGATTCAAACTGGCAAACCGGTCCACCAATTAGAGATCACTGCAATTATCGATATGGCCATATGAACTGTGTGTGTGTGGGGGGGGGGGGGGGCGCTTAACACAAAAAGGATTTGGCTTACACATTAGACACTTGTCACATTTCCGAATGAAAGATGTCACATCCTTAACCATGCCAAACCATGTGCAGTGTTGTTGTAGGATTCGCACAGTTTTAGCGACACCAAAGTGTGTAGTAACAAGACCCATGTGAGCAGCGATGATCGAACGAGGGCATTCAGGGGGATTGAAACAAATTCGCTACTCGCCTAACCTTGACTTAAATGTACGGCCAACCACACCCGATACAAGAGAAGCATTGTAAGACACTGTACGACAGCCCCTACCTTCCGATTATAACTTCCATGGTAGGGAGCGCATAGCGTGAGAGGCAGTAAGCAACAGAATTAGAAGCACCACGCTTGTATTTGACCTTAAAATCGAAGCAAGCAAGCTGCAGTGCCCAACGTGACAATCTTCCTGTTGGATCCTTAGCCTTCTTAAACTATTCAACACTGGCATGGCCAGTAATTACCTCAAACTTATGTGATTCGACATAAGGCCTAAATAACTCCACAGGCCAAAGAACGGCAAGAGCTTCGCGTTCCACGGTACTGAATTTTCCTCAGGTCTGGAGAAAGGTAAAATAGAACATACTCTAGAAGAAAGTGTGAGGAAACTGACAGAGTATTTGTTCCTCTGTCCCCAACATTCCTTACCTTTCCTTTACCTGTCAGTTCTGAATGTTTCTGTAGTACGTTGGTACACGAAATGGGACTAGAATTTTGTTAGTCTGTAACGTGATGACACGTACGGCAACGTGCAACTCACGAAGCTTCCACTTCGTGGTGAACTTGCCTGAAACATGGCTGCCTGCCTCCTTCCAATTCACTGCTTACTCAGGAATTGGACAGGTGCCAGCAGACAGGTGGCGACACAGGTCCACTGCAACCCAGGTGGAACTGGATCGAACCTGTTCGCCAGTAGCCTGTGGCTAGAGCCCATTGTTCTCTTCGTGTATAAAACATGGGTCTTAGCGCGGATTCGACTTAGCTGTTGAATGGGATCTAACTGAAAGGTTGTGTCCCTGCCTACGAGGTGCAGCAGAAGGATAAATTCTGCTGATAGCCTAATATGTAAACACTATGTGCATAGTCCCCTAGCTATGCAGTAAGGAGTGAATTAAGATCGAGCATTGTGCCTTGTGAATAACCGTCCACTTCCTTAGCGACTTTACATATTTTGGGGGCCTACCGGGATTACCTAAGCCTTCGGGATAGGAAATTCATGTTTTCCAAACCTTCGGGATGGAAAAAAGCATGAAAAATCTCTGGCACTCATAGTGGAGACCTTGTCATTGGGATTCGAGTTCGACGTTTTTTTTCGGGGATTAGTTCCAACATATGAGCGATCCAAGTTTGGGGTATTTTCGTGGAGTCTAGCCAGTGCATGCATTGTCACAATTTCCCACGAAAAACCGCATCTTTATTTTGACTTGTCCTGGTCGAAATAAAGATACCTACTTTCGTTTCTGTAGGGAACAGAAATTAAAGTAAAACATTAGTGATTGGACTTGCAGTGTGCGGCCGACCAAAACGCACGTTGTAAGGAAAATTACGAATTAGGGGGTGACTAAAGGATTCTAACTTGCCTGCATGGTTGTTTCCTTGGTTACCAATTTTTCATTCTTAGTGGCGAACAATGCCAGTTTGACTGAGAAAACCCGCACTCGGTAGTTATTAGTGAACTTGCTTGCTTTCACGAATAGCGCTATTTTTTATTTTTTGGTTATGCCTAAAAACCGCCAAAATAAAAATCACCGTTTTTCTTCGGAAAATAAAGTACGACATTTATTATGGAGTGGTAGGACTGCTTAAGCCTAACACTATGAATATATTTGCTAGTTAAATCAGTGAAAGTGTGCACTTTTTAAGAACAAATTGAAAGTTGATCAGCCTAGAGTGAGCTAACTGTACTCATTGTTTAAGGCTAGGAGACAAGTAAATTTAAGAATTATAAATTCTGTTGACCCATAACAGTATTTAAGAGTGGAAGTAAAGTAGAAACGAGTAAATTAGAAGGCTCGATTCGAAAAATACTTCAGTGCGGTGAGCAGAAGAAAAAAAAAGGGGGAACAAATTTTTTCAACACTGCATCTTCATTTTGTGCAACTTGTAACCTATCACTTTCCTCGGGAGCGATTATACCTTCCATGGTAGGGAGAGCACAGCGTGAGAACCAGTCAGCAACAGAATTAGAAGCACCGCTCTTGTATTTGACTGTAAAATAAAAGCAAGCAGGCTGCAGTGCCCAACATGACAATCTTCCTGTTGGATCCTTGGCCTTCTTCAACTATTCAACACTGGCGTGGTCAGTAATTACCACAAACTTATTTGATTCGACATAAGGCCTAAATAACTCTGACGGTAAGCGAAATTATGAGTCGACCCATGACTCACGATTACGTTAGGTTACCTCCTATTGCACGGCGCTTAGTAATGCGAAACTTGGACTTGAGTAACGCACGAACAGGCACAGGGCTAAGGAAAAGTAGAAATACTGCCTTAGTTAATGAAAATGGGGAAGATTTTGAGGCATCTTGAGTGGAGAGGTTCCAATTCGGAATAGACTTATTCAGTTTCGAACTAATTGTCTCAGCTAAGATTGTTACGTCAAAATATTAGGAAATTGAGCAAAAGTTTGAGCTAGACTTCGCTTATGTCCGAAGTTGGTTGGTTTTCTATTCAACAAACTAGAGTAAATGAAAGGCCGACGATTTATAAAGTTTGTCCGTATGGAGTAAACTAATTTTTGCAAGTTGCAGACTTGACTTGGAGGCAATTTTTTTTCCCGTCTCGCGTGGAAGGAAAAGAAGCAATACTGTGTCCAGGAAGAGTGGTTTTTTTTTTTATTCCGTGTGTTTCTAGAACCGTAACTGATTGTTAGGAATACGAATTGGAAGTACGGTGGCAAATTATTCAAAAGAAAAGCAGATTTGTCAAACGTGCATTCCCCCCCCCCTCCTTAAAACTTGGACACGTAAAAATGTTCAATGTTGTAGGAATGTTTGGGAATGGTGAGAGTAAAACTTGTAATCGTGTAGCCGCGCAGAGGACACTTGCATTACGAATTGTTACAGAAACGAAATTGGATGGTTGAAAAGGTGAAAAAGTTTTGTGATTTGGATCCGAAAATTCAAATACGCAGCGAGACCTGCATCACTAGAATTAACTGACCAAAGAATGGGTTTTGAAAATGGGAAAAGAGTAATTGACCGTGGTTACGGTTGAAACCGAATTTTTGTTCAAAATTGGGCTTTGTCCTGCCAATTGTCAGTAGACTGAAATAGAGTGTACAGCATGTAAGAAGACTTACAATCTAGAACGACAAACGAAGATCGCATCCTCATATACGCTGTATGCAGAACTTAATAATCGTGCAAACAGGAATATGTGCGGTAGCGATCCAGATTGAAATTTCAAAATAGGGGGATTTCTGAAGGATTTTATGCGGAGCAAATCAGGTGAAAACGAGGGATTGGCTTTGCAGACATGCGCGTGTGTGGCTCATGACGGAGTTCTTACGAACAACGATGGGGCACACAGATGGGAAGTAATTTATAAAGGCAGTTTGGAAGGACTTTCCAGGATACTGATGTGAATTATTTTGGTTTCATGTAGTGATTCAGTTCAGTGGTGAACACATTGTTTAGTTGTTTTGGTCTTTTCTAAGCCAGTAAGATGACTACAGTATGAGGTGGGGCAGATGGCTTGTAGCACGATCCCAAACGGAATGGTTTATTCCATGAGCGCAGGATGGGAGTGCTATACTCTTGGCGTCTGGTCGCTTTGCTTAGTGACATGTAGACTACGATGGTAGTTCTTTTTAAATGTGGAAGAACCCCCAGTAGTGACCTCTACCCGCATGTGGGATGGCAGTGCGAATCCAGCTCTATGTAGCGTGTTTGGTTAAAGCTGTACGCTCGCTCTAGTGGCGTTTGGCCAGATGCACTTTTCCAACACGTGAGTGCTGCGGTCTAAGGGCACAGTCTATAAAAATAGATTGGAGAACTAGGTTGAATGAACGGATTGGGGTAGAGTGTTCGATGCGTGATAAAGTAGGTGGTGAGGCAACCAAAGTCCTCTTGAACCCAGAGGTACTCCTGATCACCGCAATTCCGGAATTTCTACTGAATGTTTGAACATTACTTGGCCAGCAGGTTTGCAGTTAAAGGGTGAAAAGACTCTTTTCCTGTAAACTACAGAAAGCAGTGGAGGGAGCGCCAATTTTTTCTCTCTTTCACTGACTAACTGGTTGCTGGACGAGCTTTGCACAAACATGGCGGTGGCCACCATTCGCTGGTCCGCTCGAGAGGGCGCAACCGATGGATGGGACCATCAGGAGGTCATCATGGGATGTGAAGGCACGTGTGGGGTAGCTGTGTGGAAGTCGACGAAGAAAGACTCTGTGGAGGACTTCGTGGTGGACTTGTGTAGTTCGTGGACATGTTTGGTGCACAATGGACTGCTTGTGTTTCGGTTCACAGACGGGACTGTGTAGTGTGTGGTGCTGCGATGATGACAATGCCATCATGGGTGGAAGTGGCTGGGATGTCACCGAAAGGTACTCAACATAGGACTACCTGCATGCCGATCCGGAAGTGGTGGCGTTAGGACGCTCAATTTGGACTAGTGTTGTGTGCTTTCGTCGGAGAAGTCTGCTGCGAGGGGATGTGCGTCGGAAAATGTCAGTCCGATAATGGAAGTCGGCCATGGACTGTTTCTAACAATAGTCTTTCATTCGCATCATCGCGAACTATTGTATTGTACCTCGTAATCCTATCATGGCTACTTGCTTGTACCTACAATCGTGATGTACTTCTCATTGTCGGCAAGAATCGTACCTTGTCTTTTCATGTATTGTTTTCCCAATATTGTAGAACTTCTTTCTCTTGCTCGGGCCCTCTCTCTCCGATTTACTGCGCCACTGTTTTTTTTTTTCCTTTTGAGCGTTTTACCTGAAAGCCACAGTTTTTTTTGCTTTCTCTCTCTAAGGCTACCGCCATGTTGATTTACACCTAACCTACCCTATACGTTCCTAAATGGCCGATGGGCCTACTAGTTATTCTTGTATTGAATCCACAAAGACAATTAAAGTGCAGGAAAGCATTAGCAACCAGCAAGAAGTGAGATTTGACCCGTGATTCATGGGACATGACGTTGTTTTTTCGTCTTTGAAATCACAAAAGTTGCAGCCGATATTCCTTCGTGTGAGTAGTCTTGTATGCTGAGTGACTAACATGGTTAAACAGATATTTTGCAATCATCTCATCAAGTGTGATCATCGGCCGAGCGAGAGTTGGACCAAAAAAATTATGATTCCCCAACATTGAATAAAGTAAATGTGGACCAACAAACCCTGTACATTCCTCATTATTTCACATCATGGCGAGAAGTGGTGAAAAGACAATCCAAGTAGACAGCCTCTAAAAGAAATAAAAGGTTGGGGAAAGCAAAGCAGAAGGTACATCTAGTGTTCCACGGCTCCTTCAACGTAATTTTCTTCATGCCGAGGGATCAAAAGTCCACCCTCAAGCTAACTCAACTGACGTGGTAGCAGTAATTACCTCTCTACCCTTCTCATATGCAGAGAACGACCCTCTTTAACGATGACTTATCATTTCTTGTCACAAGCAGTCAGGACTCCCCAACTTAAACGAAATAACGAGACATTCAACGTGTACCCAGCTTTTACGAGCAATAAGACGACCAACACTCCAAATCTCACAAGCAACACCACATAGCTAGATGTACTACAACTCGACAGCACCTCGCCAGCTTGCTTATGCCTCCGACCATAGAGTTGAGGCTGATTATCAAAACCCACAGCCTCCTGCCCAACATTCAACGCCCAAGAATAGCTCCTAGGATGACTACATTGCGGGAGCTATTCCCAGCAATTTAAAAGCTGCAATCAGTTAGATCCATGAGCTGTGGGGCGTAGCTGTAAATGACAACCTATAGCTACGTACCTCGTGTCCTGAACCTACGGGAGGTCCCGTAGATTCCCCACATTTGAAGGACACGAGCGTGTAATGCTTGGTGATGCGCCGCTATTTGGGTCAATCCCGGTTTGGACATTGGCCCGACGCAAGTACGGCCCCAGCGTGCGCTACACGTATTGACAAAACCAGAGGATAAATGGAAAAAAGTTCCGTGGATTGGGTTGCAGTCAAGGTGCTAATGTGTAGCAACGATTGGTACTGGGAGACAAGAAATAGTTGACTCAAGGCATTTTTGTCAGGGGAGGACTATATTTTCTCTTCCTCGAGCTTTATTGCTTTGGTCTATGGAAACATTTGGGGACAAATACGGGAAGCATTTTGACACTGTGACGGGTTGCAAAGTCGTGCCTAAGTCAGTTATGACACACAGTTAATTTTAGGTCCGTAACGTCTCACAGTGGGGAAACAAAGATAAAGGGAACAACACTTACAGTTTGTTGGCAGACTTCGTCCAACCCTCGAGACGGAGAAAATTAAATGGTACAAGCTTCATTGGGATAAACAGAAAGTCGCTCCGTAATGTACACATTCCATTGCAAATGGATTGGGAGAAAAATAGGATGCACTCAGCTCGAACGTGAGCGGTTACCACCCGGTAAACAACATGGGGAAGAGAGAAGAGAACAGAAAACAAGCAACAATTAATAAACCAGACCATGACAATGGTCATACACAAACGTACAAACACTCACCAACACTACACCATAACAATGGATACTCAGGTAACATTATACAGCAAAGCAGTCAGTACTTAAAACAAGATGTTGGGGCAGTGAAGTAACTGATACCCAAGCTGTGAATGCTGGAAACATGGCCTTTGTCAACTACATCAAGGATTTGGACTGACTGTTCACCATAGCAACCCACCTTGTATGCCAAACCAAGTATGCGGCTCGGCGAATCCACAATCTGATAACGTTCATTTTGTTTCCATCTTAAACCCTGGTTCCATAGCTTCCAATATAGTGGTAAGTCCTCAATTTACGACTATGACAGGGTTGTACATTAGTATTACTTACAAAATTGTTACAATACTATTGACAGATCCCTATGTCCCCATGTGTTAATTGCACTAGCTGTGGATGGAGCCTCATCAGTTTGTGGACTAGTTGGAGATATTAGAGTTCCTGGTTATGATAGATTCGGTTGCTATCTTTAGCAGCCTGTCATTATACACAGCGTAGTACAAATGCCTGATGCTATGCATAATCATATATCGGCGTCCCGTTTGACAAACGATGGCATCAATACCAACGTGCGCAAAACGATGTTTATATGTAGCAAGTGAAAAAACCGTACTGCTTAGTCATGTTTGGTGAAAGAGCAAATCATCTCTTCACAATAAAGTTGCACATTGATACTACGTATGACCTAGATGGTAGGACAGTACAACATGAAATTGAAACAGCAAATGCACAAGGTTGTGGAATTATTTATGATTACCCTAATGATTTTGTTGACAGTGATCCCCCTTTTTCAAACCCCCATCCTGATGTTGGAATTCATAATGAGAGTTTACAGTCTGACAATTATGCTCTTGGTAATGAGTATGCTGTTGGTGATAGTGATTTACCAGAACCGAAAATGCTAGGGAGCATCCCACCCATTTTTAAGCCTGTCGAATTTGTCCCCCATATTAAAGTTGACCCATTAAAAATGACTGAACCAAAGACTGTTTTTTCAACATCTCTTCCCCCTTTCTAGATCCACTTCCCGACGAAACTCCCATTAGTGAACCAATCTCACCAAAACCAAAGGCGTTAACTTCCAACCTCACCGAACTTAACCCGACAACCCCCCCCCCACACACACACTCCACTAACATGTTCTTCAACACTACCCTTTGATTTCTCGTTTTCGTGTTCCCCCCAAACCAACACCCAAACCAATTTTCTACCGACTTCTTCCTCCCCCTCTCATGTTGCCCCATATAAATTTCTCCCCCGACACATTCGGATCGCCTCAATATGAGGGGAGTGACAACTCCTCCGTCTAATGTGGCAATTGAGCCTCAACCCGTGTTGGATAATATTCGTATTGACCCACGTGTATACGTGCATTCTGTACAAAATAAGCTAAGTGTTTTTGCTGGAATCAAAATTAGAGATGCTCAACCTCGAAAAGTGGCTCGTCAGAAAAACCTCTATCCTTAGCGGGATGCATAGACTGTAGAGATTGTTCCTCTGCCTAATGGCATTGACAATAAGAGTTGAACAAATGGAGGGGGATACTGTAAAGATTGTTCTTTTGTCTGATACCGTAGATAAAATAAGATTTGAACAACTGGAGGGGATACTACACGGCTCAGCTCCAAAGCCGATTCACTTCACCTTAATGTTGGGACGATTAACAGTCTTAATATCAATCTTCTTCACAGGCGCATGGGGCATATTTCTCACGATAGAATTAAAAGGATGATTACCCTGGAAATTTTGAAGGTAATTTTAACCCTACCCTCCTTTGTGATGTTTGTCTAAAGACCAAGATTAGACGTAATAGTCACCCTGCCAATCTTGAACTTAAGACCGTTACCTGGATGTTTTCTTATACAGATGAGTGCTTTGTTTCTGATCTCCCCACGTTTTATGGAGTACGAGTACTGATCGTGATCATAGACTTCTGCATAAGGCGTTGTTTCACCCACATTTTAAATAGCAAGACTCAGGTAGTAGATACTCTTATGGCTGTGATAAAATATTGACAGGCCGAGACTGGACAGACTCTGTCGCGACCAGTGACTGATGGGGCCTTAATGTATAAAACCTATCGGTTGCAAGAGTTCCTTCATTCCAACGGCACACAGCATTGTGGTGGCGTACCAAGGGTCCCACAGTGCAACGCAATTTCGGAACATGTAAATTTAACATTGAAGATTATAGGTTGTTCTCTTTTGGTCGACGTGGGGTTACCGTCATTATTTAAAAAATAACTCCAGCACGCAGCTCTTCCTGATGATATGTCTGCCATACAAGCCTGGAATGGGACCAATCCCAATGCCATCAAGTTTAGACGTGTTTGTGTTATGCTTTCATGCAACCCGTGACTCTTTGAGCCTAAAGGTTTGGCGTCATCAGTACCCTATGATCTAGGTTGGATATGATGACGTATCGCGTATTGCCAACAATGTCAGGTGCGCACCAACATACGTTTTGTGGTGGAAGCTAATGGTTGGGAGTATTTCGACCTCCATGGGCATTCGTTGAATGCAGGTATAGGTGATAGCTCCCCGCTGACCTCTAGTGAGTGGCCCCTCAACTAATAGTGCTTCCACCATACCAATTAGACCTACGCCAGCTATGCTACAACAAGTCACCAGTCTGCCTTCAGCCTCCCTGATGGGGTCACCACCTTTAACCCCTTCTAGTCAAGTTAGTCCCCCTGTTAGTCCAGGCGCAACTCTAAGTGACGCATCTACATTGACCCTTGATTCCATGTATGCAACAGATCGGCCTAATTCCCCCAATCAGGAACCACGTAGGTCCAGGTGCCTCCAAGGACTAACACCTGAACTTCCCAAAGAACCTGTGTTATATTAGTTATTGTGTACCCACTAACTTTCTCATGCACGTGTAGCTAAGGAAATGGCACGTGCAGAATTTGTTCTTAAAGTTTAAACTAAAAATGTACCTTTAAACTCGATAATTTATTAACACCTAGTTTGTAAATAACCTCTGCTGCTTTTGATCCAATTGACACCTAACATACTAACCGCGTACTTTTTTAGACTCTTTGTCAAGTTAGTGTTTTATTGGAGTCTTTTTGCGCACACTCTCCCTTGTGTTTCCCCCTTCGGCTCCCCCCCCCCCCCCCCCCGAGGGGCATGACAGAGGATTTGTTTCTCTGCCCCAACATTCCTTACCTTTCTTTTATCTGTCTGTTCTGAAGGTTGCTGTAATACACTGGTAGCCAAAGTGGGACTTGAATGTTGTTAGTCCTGACCTTTCCGTTACAAGCAGGCCTGTTAGAGTTCGAGAATTTTCAAAAATTGGACAGGGGGCTGCAGCACAGCGGCTAACAACATCAAAATGTTACAATGCTGCAACACGAAACAATGGTGTAATAAAGAGGAGAGGCGCACAAGATCAGATTAGAATTCTCTAGAACAAGATGCAAGAAGTAACATGCAAGAAGTAACATGATGCAAGAAG
>JAHWFP010024452.1:0-22223 GCA_023313725.1 Lithobius niger
TCTGCCACCTCTCCCCTCCTAGAAAAAAAAAGTAGGCAAGGCAGATGGGAAATGGGCGAGGGCACCCTAGGGTAACCTATTTATCACTACGATAACAAAGCGGCAACTCATCCTAACGTCTAACAGGTAAACATTACACTTCCCATTGAAATGAGTTCATAAATCAAAATGGAGGTATACGCGGTCTTGTATTGTTTTACAAAAGAATCGTTGATAAATAAATTCTCGATGGACGAAACGTTAGTTCTGGATTTTTCAAAAAGGTTCGTACTTCTTGCCCTCAAGTTCAACTTTCACCGATAACACTTGTGTTATTGAAAAAAAAAAAAAAAACAAGATTTCTCCGATAAAATTTCAAATATGAAGTATACGGTAACGTTTGACGACGAGATGGATTATTTTCACAAAAATTACGCTTTTTTCGTGGCAGTAGCTGTAAAACAAAAACTACTTTATTATTAAAATTGAATAACAGAGACCGACCCCTCCATTATCCCTCTGGGGCACTGGATTTATTGTAAATACCAATAATTTCGGCACAAAATACTATATCTGCTCCTGAAAAGGTAGGGTTGTCAACAAGAGCTTCCAATCTTGTTGACAATCCTGTCTTCTCAGCAACGGCGGATTTTAAATAAGAGGCATGGGGGGGGGGGGCGGAGGTGACGCCGTACAAGGCCTGTTTTCTTCCAAATGAATTCGAATTTTTTATTTTTTGCTTTGTTTTGTTGATGTGTTCTTTATCTTAGTTGTACTCTAAAGCACCAGGTTTGAATGCCTAAACAGCCCCAAAAAGGCCCTTTTACCGAAAAGATTATTTTAGGTCCAAGGCCCCCCTTTCCCTCCCTCGTTAGATTAGGGGTTTGAACTGAAATTATTAATATGTTACGAATCCATTGTCATGATGGGATAATGGAGGGGTCGGCCTCTGTTCTTCAGTTTTGTTGATTCAAATCTCGTGCTTAAGCAAAGTTTTAAAAAGTATAAACTTGCTTTAGCCTATTTAATGAGTAGGGCTAACCGAGTCCTTTCATAACAACGTACATAACAAAGAAACCTGCACTCCCTCAGTCCATTCACTGTGTAGCACAGTGGCAACCCGTACCAGTACACTGTGACTGAGGTTGGAGCTCATGACCTAGCTGTCGACGTGCAGTAAACCTCAACCCCAACCCTCTGAGTCCATTCATCCCGCACGAAGCTGGCTCTTTAAGGTGACGTTATGAACCGTGATGAACTGATAGGACTTGAAGTAAAGAGTTGTGGCCATATGGTAGCTTGAGTCCATCCCAGATTAGGCATAACTCCTGCTTACCACTGCCTTGTATACATTACAGTGATTGAACATTGTTGTCAACAACGGAACGAATTTGGTTGTTAGAATGGAACAAGTAGGGTCAAGAGTTGATGGTAATGTTCCAAGGTTTGAAATTGGGTTAGTTACAGCCACGTATATGAAAAAAGACAAGTCCCAGAGGGGGGGGGGGGGAATTGAGGCTTAATGGCGCGTCGACAACTTGGTCATTAGCGCCAACCTCAGTCACAGTGCAGTGGTCCGGGTTGCCACTGCACCACACATTACAGAGATGTTTTTCAAACCCCTAATCTAAATCTTGTCATACATCTGTACCTCCTGCAAAAATTGAAAAACACCGGACAGGAGGACAGACTTACCGCCCAACTGAGTCCCAGAGGTGTTACACATAGTGGTAAAAAAAATATTAAGCCAAAACAACCAAAAGTAATAGCCATTCTCTTGAACGATTTGAGAGAAGGAGCGTTCACAACAGCACTCGGCAAACCATTCCACACTGTGGGGAGGGGGGGGGGGAACGACTCGGTTAATGAAAAAATATTTACGTCAGTCCAAACGAGTCCCATTAATTTGAATTTTAGATTGTGGCCACAGGTTCTTGAGTTGCGCCACAAATTAGACCCTTCTATGTCGGTTTTTCCATGAATAATGAAATACGTCATGGCTAAATCAATAAGTAAACGTCTTTATTCTAGTCAGTCTAAGTATATTTTAGACAATTTGTCTTTGTAACAAAAGGTTTTCAGACCTGGAAAGCTTTAGTAAATTGCCGTTGCACCTGCTCAATTGTGTCGATGTCTTTTATTAAATGTGGGTACCAAATATGGGAGGTATGTTCCAAGATAGGGCGGACGTATACCTTGAACGCCCAAACCAAGGTTGGGGTGTGACAAGACGTATACAGCAATGTTTAATCATTGCCACGCGCATCTGCATTGTAGTTGCAATGGAAGTAAAATTAAATTAACGTGAAAGCCAGATACCAAAGTATTTTAATAAAAGTTCCTGCTTCAAAACCGAGCCGAGCAGATAATAATCCACTTCCTAATTATTAGAACCAATATGGAAGCTGTACACTTGGCGGCTGAAATTGGAAGCTGCCACCTTCTCAGATCAGTCACCAACTTTGTCTAGCATATTTCTCAAAGCAGTGGAGCCATGGACATTTCTGACCCGATTATGCAATTTCACGTCAACTGCATACTTGTTCAGACAAGAAGGAGGAAGCTTGCAGTTAAGGACATTAATATACAAACTACAAAGCAAAGGGCCAAGAATGGAACCCTGCGGTACACCGCCTAAGTACCTTCTCTTCCTGATTGTCACCATCTTGATCGTGTTTGTCGCCGTTTCCACCTTTTGCGAGACATTGCGTGTCACTTGAGTTATGATTCTGTCTTACTGTCTGGGGTTTTTTCAATTTTTGCAGGAGATACCAGTATCGGATAAGATCTAGGTTTGAAGTTTGGTTACGATATCTGTAATCTGTGTTGCAGTGGCAACCCGGGCCACTGCACTGTGACTGAGGTTGGTGCGAATGGCCTTGCTGTCGACATGTGCACCAAATCTCATACCCCTCACCCCCATCATGCTACCCCTTGCACCAGATGGTAAGCATCAACAGATTTCTGTTTGTATGGACTAGTGAGGGAGCGGGCCAGTGAAGTTCTGTAAAATATGGATTTTTCAAAGGAATTCTCTCACAGTTGGTGAATAAAACCTTGGGTACTCTAATTCTAGAAAATATATACTTCTTTCATTTGAAAGAGGACATCTTCTTAAAAAATCATTAGGGAAGGAATTCACACTCCTGAATCTACCGACCAAGGTGCGCGAAACTTCATATAATGCCTCAAACATGAGACTTTGGGCAGCCTTACAGAGGTTATGCTGTCAGTGTAAATGCCATGTTCTATCTTGGGGTTACCTATTGCGATCATGAACCCATGCGACTTATCCATAGCCACGCTGTTACCATAGTTACACGATAACAAGTCGCTGGCTTTCCGGCCTGTGTGTTGCTTCTCCTCCATCTTTAATTCATGAAGATTTATTCGCCCGTTCCGTCGGACCAGCGAAAAACGACGTATTGTACGGTCCAGCCATTTATTATCACGCCTGCGACGTATTTTGATTTTGTTGGTGAACTGCAGTGGGAAGTCATTTGTTACGGCGCACCAGACAGGCGAGACAAGCTGCCATTACATTAGACATCCAGCCTCCCACCAGTTAGTTCTATTCCGGCCGGCTCTCTAATGCTGTATTACTTTATCGTTTTTACATTGTGTTGTAAAAGTTTAAAACAACTCGCAGTGGCGACACACCAAAAAATAAATAAAAATAAAAATAAAGAGGGTATAAACCAGTGTGTTGCTTTGTTCCCTACCTGGCGTTCTCCGTTCGGCCCAATCACATCGGATCTTCCATTTCACGGACAAGGGGAGAAGGGAAAGAGGAAGCCATGTTTCAGCCTCGCTTTCGGCCCAAAGATTAATGACATCATCAATCATGCGCTCGGACGTGCAGCTAGCTATAATAAGGCCGTGGGCGCGAGAGAGAAGCGCGCAGCCACAATAATGACGTCACAATAGAGGTTGGAAGGAGGCAGATAAAAATTGAACGACGTACTTGGTGTTCGTCAAAGGTGACGCGACATACCTGCAACACAAAATGAAACTCAAATCTTCCTGAAAAGGGTGGATATGTTTTTTTTTTTTTTAGTCTGATGGTTATTCATAAAATTATTATAGTATGGCACATACGTTGAGAATATAGTTTCTAGAATTTTTTTATTGGAAGGCCATTTGTCGACTATCATATAGTAAGTAAGCCTCACGCAAATGAATTTGTACGGTGAAAAATGTGCGTTACTGGGTTTGATATGAGAGAAAGCCAAGCGCACAACAAATAAAAGTGATTAAATACAAAATAAACAATAAATTACAAGTCTATAAATCTGACTGAATCATTTATCAAGCACTTATATTTTAAGTAATAAATAACATTAGTTAGTCGATTTGCATTTGTCACATTTTTAACAGCGTCTAGTTATTGAAAAAATATTGATGAAAAAAAAATAATGATAAATTCAAAAAAACGGATGCAATATTAATAAACAGCGTCCCTCTTTTTAATTTGTCATTCGATTTTTTTGTCACATTTTCGTCTAGTTGTTGAAAAAATATATCGATGAACAATGATAAAATTTAAAAAGAGGGGTGCTGTACCAGAACACGTAGACACGAACTTCAGCTTTAGTCAAAAGTCGGCAAATGTTTGCTTTGTCTGCCTCTTAATTTTAGCCATCCCATTATTCCTGTGTGTTTACATGTTTGTTTGCATAAAATTCTGGATTTAAAGTTGCCTGCAAACATGTAATTTTAAAAAGGGAGGGTGAGTAATTTGCCTACACTTTACTTGTACTTTCATCACTGTTAGAAAATGCCAAAAAAAAAATATTGGAAAAATGCTCGTAACGTGAAATTGTGACCGGCCGAAAAAAAATTTGCTGAATTTTGACAGGAAAATTTGTTCAGGAAAAAAATGATAAATTAGTATGCAACAACCAACATATATGATTTTGCATTTTGATTTTTCAGCATACAATGAAAGTGACATCAAAAGAAGGTTACTGAAGTTCTCCTATTGCTAGGCATATTTTCACCACTGTAACTTTTTTACCCTAATATAAGAAAGCGCTGCTTTTAATGGTTAAATTTAATTGACTCTTAAAGAAAACTTCAATCAAGCAAAATAAACAGGAGATTTGTGCTGCAGCGTATCATCGTGCACCACTTGTAAAATCGTGTTGCTCTTCTGGAAACACTGAAACAAGAATTTGAGCACTTAAAGTTTTGTTCACCCATTGCTTCAGTATGCGACCCCTGTCTGGTCACCCTACCTTGTGCACGACATCGCCTTAATCGAAATGGTGCAGAGGCGTTACACCAAGGGACTCTCTGGACTCATAGAGGTAACGTATCGGGAGCGCCTGGTAAATTTGGGTCTATCCCTACTTGAACTTAGCAGAAGAAAATTGAATTCTTACGTTCAAAAATGTAAACCATCTAATTGCCGGCAACGAGCACTATTGGTACACGGGGGCACTCATGCAAACTTTTGGTTCCTGCTTCCAGATTTGATTGTCGAAAAAATGTTTTCCCAGTGCGGGTTGTACCGATCAGGAATGCCCTGAGGAACGAGACAATCTGTATTTCTCAGGATGCTGGACTCTGACTACTGTTTTTTTTTTACTTTGGGAATGGCGTTATAGGTCCGAAGCCCGTCCGTCTTCCGTCCTCTTTTGGGGTGGTGAATTGGTTATTTATTAAATTATTTATTATTATTATTAAACAGAAAATACAGCGCTATAATTTAAAGACTTGAGGCCTAAAATTTAAAACTTAAAATGTATTATTTAAAATTAATTAATTGACTTAATGTCTAGTTTGCTTTAATTTGTTTTTATATTAATTTTACTTCTGTTTGATGTTTTTTTTAATGTTTTTAGTTGGTTATTTTATTGTTTTATTTCTATTATCTTTAAATATGTTATTCATTTTAACGAATATAAATGGTTTACCTTTCTAGACCTCTACCACTCTGGTTAAATTTATTTATTATTATTATTGTTATTTTACATTTTGCTTGTTTGTTTATTGTTTATAATAGGTACAAACTTATAACTTGTTTGGCAGTGATTTTCTTTGTGTTCGTTTCCTGTGTGCTTGTGACTTTTGGGCAGCTGAACGTGGGCGGCTTGCCTGCACTCTTCTTGTTGAATAGTTTAAAAGTTGGTATTATTGTAGTTGTTTGATTTTTTTGTACTGAGAACTGCAGCTTGACTGCTGAAAACTTCAAGAAATAAATGTCTACTCTGAAAGACTGTGTAGAATTTAATTTTGAATTCACATTGAGTTTTGTGAATGATAAAAGATTTCTTCTCTGGTAATACATTTTCCTTACGAATGACAGCAGGCTTCACGTCTGTCCAGAAGGCATTGCAGAGAAGTATACCTCAAGAAAACCCTTTGAAATAATCTTCGAATCGGGTGAAATTTTGTATTAAAAAACATGGGAGGTTTAACCCATCCTCACTTATTGCAGCGTAACTCACATTCGACGTAATTTTTCTCTGTTGCTGGTGCGATAAAAAAAAAATGAGTTTAGCATTTATATCAAGAAAAATGCTACAGCTTATCTTGCGTTAGAAAGCAAAGTCTCATAGCAAAACGACAAGAACCCAAACCTCTACAACGAAAATGGGCGAGCGTTTCAATTCTTTGACCGAAAACTGGGAAACAACCACGGGCGAAACAAAACCCGGGCGAAGCCGGGTACAAATGCTAATAATAGCATAAAAGCAAAGGTGATAAGTCGATAGAAGAGCGTCGACTGATTTTGTTGCTTTCTCTTTAACAAGTCTCAGAAGCAAAGAATAGATATGTGTTTCCTGTGGGATGCTGCACAGATGGCTTTTTTTTCCTTTTCAGATTTGTTAAATAATAAGCTAGTTAGCCATACGTGAAGGTAACCTGTATGAGGATCGCAGGCACCCATTGCTCACCTGTCGGTATCATTCATTATTGTATGTCAAAGTATGTTAAAGTATCACGAATTAGAAAACAAAAACGAACTCCTTTGATATTTAAGGTAAGGTTTAACGAACACGTATTATAAGGCGAGAACGTACCTAAATCTATTTTTCCAGCAAATCGTAATTGAATAAGGAAACAAAACATTTAAAACAAGTTAACCTAAATAGCACGGTACGCCAAAGTAGCACGAATCAGAAAACAAGAACGACCTCGTTTGATGGTTAAAGTAAGGTTTAACTGATCTGAAGTCAAAACAGTAAAGGAACACAAATAAACTTTCCTGTAAGGTTTAAAATACTGCAGTGTTGTTGTACTGTTAAGTTCACGTGAACCCGTACTGCTGTATCCAGCTATTATACCCGTAAATACAATTAAAGCCTAAGCCCAAATTTCAAAACTTTTCGTGCCAAAACAAAGAAAGAATAATACAAGGTTACGCACTCGACTACTTTCTTGGCTAAATTTTCAGGGTTATTCATTTACCACGTCTATATTCCGTTCATCACACTTTTCCAGGCATGGAACTTCATTATTAGTTCCCATGACATTTCCAGGTTTTTTAGGGACTCGCACGAACCTTGAATTACCTAATAGAACTGTGCTAAGTTCGTTTAGACATTATTCAGCAATGTAGTTTAGTCAAGTACCAATCATTGGCTGATCTATCGTGTGCAAAAGTAAAAATGGTAAAAACATTTGACTACGGCCGTTAGGTTTCACGTGGCTTAAACAGTACAGCAACAACTGCAGTATCTGAAACCTTATAGAAAAGTTATTTGTGTTCCTTTGTAGCACTGACTTTGGATCAGTTAAACCTTACCTTAAGCATCAATGGAGTTCGTTTTTGTTTTCTTATTTCATTTTGGTTCTCAGCAGCGATTCAACTTTTCTCTGGCTACAATGTTACTTTCCGTGCAGCCAAGCATTGTTGCCCGGCAGTAATGATGGATCTCATGTGCTGGAATTGTTCATATTGCACGGTTGCATGTTTCCCATGTCCCTAAATTGTTGCTGTCCGCTGATGATACACTGCGTGTTCGAACGGTATTAATTGTTGTTAATTCCTTCAACGAAACAGAAATAAAGAAAACAGAAAGCCAAATGGGCTCGATAAAATATTTTTTGAGGGAAAGAATTTTCACATTTCTTTCCCCAGCTCGCTAAGTATTCCCAGTAAAAACTGTACATCTCCTAAAAAAAATAATGGGTGGCTGGGTTCTCCCTCTCTTTCACTACCTTTCTCTCTCTCCGGCTGCTCTTTCTCTCTTTCGCTGTCTCTCTCTCTTTCTTTTTCTCTCTGTCTCTCTGTATCTCTCTCTCTCTCTCTGTATCTCTCTCTCTCTCTCTCTCTGCGTCTCCCTCTTTCTGCCTCTCTCTCTCTCCGGCTTTCTCTCTCTCTCTTTCTGTTTCTCTGTCTCTATCGCTCTCTTTCTCTTTCTCTCCATCTTTCTCTTTGTTGCTGTCTCCGTCTCTTTCTTTTTCTGTCTTTTTCGCTCTTTTTCTCTCTGGCCCTCTCTCTTTCTCTCTCTCTCTCTTCCTATTTCTCTGTCTCTCCCTCTTTCTCTCGCTGCCGATGTTGTAGTAGGTTAATTTTCACAACAGAGACTGGCGGACTGCAAAACTATGATTCGAGACAAGGTGCAAGTTCCACCAAATCTCGTCTCTTGCAACACCAGACATGATTATAGCCAAATGTGTGTCATGTTTTCGGTCTGAAAGTCGAGAGTAAACTTTGATTCCTCCCAGTAATCACCCTAAAGCGTTTATCGTGTAAGTCTGCACGTGTATGAATTTAAAAGGTATGCAACCGAGATTGGCCTCTTAAATATTTGGTATCTTCATTCCCTACAGAATACCCTCATTAACAAATGTCTCGTTAAAGACAAACTTCATAGACCAAGTACATATAATCTTAGCAGCGAGATGAAACCATTTTACCGGTCACAGCAGAACGAGGAGGGGGGGGTAAGGTTGCCCAGTGGTTATCACGATTATCAGAAGTGCCAGAGGTCACGAGTTCGAATTGACCTCAGGCCCTGTTATGCCTCGTGTTCATGTCGAAAGATCTTAGGAATTTCCGAAGTAATCAACTAGCAAAATTGGTCCTCCTTCCTTCTGGCGCTGCATTTTTATCTGCGAGCGTGCAAAACAGTCAGGAAGTGAAAAGACCGACTTAGAAAAGAAACTTGTTCGATGTTTTCTAGTGTTCATTTTATTTCACTCTTAGAATTTCCTAATAATGGTACTCTCCTGCTGAACCAAAATGGTAGCTGCTAGACCTCAAAACTACGACTTACAATTACGGCTTCTCTCAAAGGAAATCTTGATGAAATATCTAAATCGAATTGCGCGGGTCACTGGTTCGGTCCAATGGAATTAGTGAGCGCGAGCAGTGAACCAAAGATGACAAAGGGTTCGGCCCTTTTTTTTTCTGTTATTTCAGAACTGCGTTTTGGTCCACGTGACTCTTTCGCTCGCGATTGTTGGGTCCTTGACCGCCCAGTGGCCCGGCTAATCAAGTTAAGTTGGGGTGAGTGGGTCTACCCCCTTCCCTCCACCCACACTCCGCGCGCACGTGCACCCGTGCCTCAAGCACCCCTCCTCTCTCTCATTGGCTGGAGCAGCTGGCCCGCGTCTGCCCATTCCAACAATTACCGGCCGCCCCGACGCACTTGAAGCCAAACAATCTGTGAACGTGTGAACTGCTTCAAGAAATGCGTGGATTCTAAGTGGCCAGCGAGGACCAGCAGATGTGCCTGCCACACTAGTAGTATTAAACACAAGAATTGTACGTGCAACGTGACAAGGAAGGCATTTCTACACACACAAATGAACTTACTTACACTAAAACATCATTATACTACAATAAAAGACGTTTACGACCGCAGTGCTTCCTACTTTTATTACGTACTCCTAAATTTTGAAAATTATGGTAATCGTTCTCGAAGGAAAGCTGAAAAAAAAATGCTGGAAAAAAATGCTAAATATTTCAATAAAAACAATCAGCATTACTTTAAAGCGAATCAAAGAGATGTTGATCGTTTTTATTGTAATTAGTTTTGTTTTAGCGTGTATTCGAAAAATTAACCACGAATTTAAAGAAGTTAGGAGTAATTGCGTGATAGGAGAGATATGGTCAAAACACATCTTATTGTGAACTCGCTGCTGTACTGTTTTAACCTACCATTGTTGTAGTTTTTTAAAGAGGGGTGGGAGGAAGGGAGTTAGGTGAACTGACGGAATAGCACCACCATCCAGGTTCGATCCTAACCTCAGCCATCCCATGGCATTTTCGGGACCAGAAGGACCCTGTAGTGTCTCGTGCTCATGTCGATTGTGGCATGTGAAAGATGCCAAGGTTTTCCGCTTGGATTTCTCCAGCTAAATTGTCCCTCTCGTCGTCTACTCTATGCAGTGGGGCAGATAACCTGGTTTGAGTTTGGCTGCCTAAATAGTAAAATAAGTGAACAATTTACTGCTCTATTCAGCAGCTGCATCTAGGCCCGACAATGAGAAAATAGGAATTTGAGGATTTTAGTGGTACTGTTTTTGGTCCCCTCCCGCATCATAATCAGGGTACTTAAGTGGGGAGATGGGACAGCAACAAGTTGAGGGTCTGAGAGAGTGCTGTGAACGATTGTGTCGAATATGCAAGGTTTCCATTTGGACACTTTCTTCGTAGTTTTGTAAAGCGCTATGATTAGTGTTGCAGCCGCAGCGTGACTTCTCTCCATTTCGATCTAGTTTCCTCTCGGCCAATAGCTTGTTCATACCACAATGAACAAACCAGTCACCCTGCGGAGTGGGTTCGCAAGAACGCTTACATTGGCAAACCTAGGCTCAGGCCGTACCGATCGTCACTTGTGCTTCTACATTTCATTTGAAAAATTACGTCACCGGCGTGTGTAGTAGGAAGTGTGCCATCATCTTTTTAGCTGATCTATATAATCGTTACGTTATAGAGAGGTTCGTGAAAACAAACAGCAGCAATCTAAGAATCGAAGTTGTATGCTATCGCCATCTTATTTTTCTCCTAACGAAGTTTGGGGCGATTTGCCATTGGTCGGTCGTTCGGCGCGCAACGTCAGTTCGCTTATAACTGACCATGACCAGTAAACTATTCGGCCCGACCTACAACAATATTAGGGAGGTAATCAGAATGGCCGACACGACTGACCCATTTCTTCGAGGTCTGTTCGAGAATTGGCCAAGCTAATCGCGTCTTTGCTTGGAGGAAGAGCTTTGTAGGCGTACCACGAGTCGCGACATCTGTTGGCAGCGTGTGGCGGTTTTCTACGTAGATTTGCGTGGCAAATGTTTGTCATCTATAAAAGAATTTTTAAATATTTTTTAAAGTTATCACTCAGCCACAGTTAAAGATATTCCTCTGCGCTTGCTAAAAAACAGAAGAAAAAGCGACACGTTCGTGTATCCCAAAAGTGTTTCAAGGGAAGGAATGTTGGCAATTTGCACGGTCAGTCACCCTCGGCTGACAGAAAGCGGCAACAGAAGAAATCAATCGCATCAGTGGGGCTTTCTAAGGCGATATTGTCCAATCCAGTGGCGGATGCTATTCTTCATACAAGATCCGGCCGGTACTATAGTAGAGCTCTGAACTGACTTTTCGTGAAACGCTGCGACCGACAACGACTGAGTGTGAACAACTGCAACATTTGCGTTTCCCATAGCAACGGTCGAGTTAGTCATAGGATTCCTCCATTCTGACGGGATTCTAACATGAGGATAAGGAGATGAAATTTGCATTCTCGATGAGTCGAGAACGAAACGAGATTATTGAAGAAAAATCCATTTTGTAAATATTTTAGGTTCATTTCTGTCTTTTAGATGCATTCCTGGGAAAAGAATGTTTGTAGTCAAAACTATTTTTAGCTTTTGATCGGATTACAAGAGCATTTTGGAAATATGGGAACCTATCCAATTCAGAGTGCAGTGACATTCCGTACTCCTCTCCCCGCTCTTGAAACCGGGCCTGCCATGAAAAAAAAAATGCCTAACTGGATGTTTTTTGAAGCAGAAAGGGGAGAGTGGATAAATCCGGGAAATCGAACTGGGAAACCTCTGATTCTGATAGAAGCCGAAGTATTTTCCAGAATGGATAGACTAAATCCTATATCTTCTGAAAGAGCCTGTTGGTAGTCTCGCGCAATACTCTTACTGACATGGTTTTTGCCAGGATCCCTATCCCGCTATAGCAACCAGACAAGTTTATTCAGCCATCTGATTCTATAGGCTGAGACAGATGCTTGTCACTAGTCAGCCACCACGACCAGTATTAGGGATTGCAGATGTTGCAGCATTTAAAACTATTCTTTACCTGGTAACATTATTTTATTAACCCATAACAAAATTGCTAAGAGAAAGAGTTGGATCGACGGTTTACATGATCTTCTGGTGGTAATTGATGATAAGTTTGATTAATTTTTCACGCTGGTAGGATCGGTAAAAGGTAAAGAGAGTAAATTTCACTTTTACCTGTTATAACCGTGGGTACAAATGAATCAATCCAATCGTAGGTTTAAAACAGTGGGATACAGGAACCTCCTATAAGTTAGGAGGCAATAATAGTTCAGTCGATACTGGCGAAAATCCGCCAAATGTCCAACTTGTGATTTTCTGTATAAGTAATAGATATCAGTGGGGAATAGGCGGTTAACCGGCAATAATTGCTGGTTTGCGAGAAATGTCGCAAACTGCACCATTTCTCGCAAGTGTCGACGGTTAATACCTTATTTCTCACGAATATGTATTTTAATGGTAAGGTGTGACGTCAAGCTAACATATCGACTTATTTTTATTGTCAATTTTATTTGAGAATTGTATTAAATTTCAGAATTTACATACGACTGATGTGAATTACAGAACAAAAACTTCCTGTTTGGGAAAGTAACAGCTAAGGAAAGAGATCCTTTTTTTATTTATCTCTTCCCGTTTTCGAATTTCGTGTCTAAGGTTTGGCCGTATTTTTTTTCCATTTTAATAGTTTAAATAATATTATAGTAAAAAATAATTCGTAGGTTTTTAGGTGTATTTCAAAATGTCAGAAGGCTATAGTTTTCGTACCGTCGGGATTAAAGGTTGCTGGAGTAGGTTTAGCTTGTGACATGGTTTTTTTTTTTTTTTTTCGTGTTCGGAGAAAAAATGTCGCTAGTCGTAAATATGCCTATTTACGCTGGGTTTACTGGTTGAATTTGTGTTAGTTATAAAAAGTAGGTCATTATGTCACTTGGCGGGTTAGGGGTTGTGTAGACCCCGTAAAAAGTGCTAGATTATCAAAAAAGTATAGTTATCAAAATTAACCCATGGTGCGTGTGTGGGTTTTCAGATTAACCGTGTACAATGACTACGCTTTAGCATGGGAATGTGTTAGCGTGACGTCACTACCGTGCATTAAAAAACAACAGTATAAACTGGAACAAATCATTCGTAGCAATTGTTTATCTGAAATGTAGGAGAAAGTTCCAACTTTCATTGGCAAATATTAGAAAAGATAATAATATTATCTGCTTGTGGAAACAGGTGATGGTCTTCACTGTATGTTACCTAACTGATTTATGTATGCCGTGAACTCCTCGTCTCATCATGTTTTAATTTTTTCGCAACATCAGTGCCGCTCAGACTTCACTACACACTGCGCGCCCACCTGTGCTAAAATCAGAATCGGAATCAGACTGGGAACTGGCGTGTACTACCGTGTGCGTACCCTTAGGGAAAGAAATACTGGAGGGACGGATCTTGGGAAATGGTTAAAGGGATACACCTCCCAGCGCCATTTTTCTCGATCCTCCACATCAAGTACGGCCCCAAAGGTCTATTTCCTTACCGTTAGTATTTCCCTAGCTAAAAATCCTTTTTTTTAAATGTGACGTCTTGGAGATTTTCTGTCGAATATAATGGAACTTTATTTACGAATGACCCGTAAGTATATGATGCTTTGCACGCTTACAATAACCATGACGTTTCATCTCTGTGTGCATGTATAATTTTGCTAATAATTACAATGAGATCAAAAATCTAAAAGCGTAATGCGGTAAAAATTAAAAATAATTATTCCAATAGATCGTCGAACCAAAATTATAAATCACTAGCCTAGAAAATTATAAATTGTGATGTTAAAATACGATAATCATTCCGGTTTGTGACGACACGAGTAATGCGTTCATGCTGGTTCGTCTATTCGGCACAATGCCAAATGAGATAGTAGCTACGTTCTTCGCTGCGAAGAACGAAGCTACTATCTCAGATGACCTTGGTATTCGTATATGCGCGGAAGGCGACCAGCGCGAACTGTTATAAGACAGACCGGGTGTCCCTTTAATGTTGATGAGAAGTGTAGATTGACGGGAAACGGGTGATAAAATCGATCTTTGGCAGATGATTCTTGAACGGATGGAATTTAATGGTTCTGGTTTTATAAGTTGAGCAATAAGAAAAAAACACCCAGTCAGTGCACAAACGTACGAAAATACGACGCTTGAGGTTGCTTTCACCTCGTCATCAGATGTACTAAATCCATAAAAGTATCGTCAACACGTAAAAAAATACAGTTTATGACAGCTTCAGCATAGGGTAGTACGGTATTTTTTGACATGTTGACAAAACTTTTGTGGATTTAGTGCACCTGATGAAGAGGTGAAACTAAGTTCGAAACGTCGTGCTTTTTGTATGTTGTGTATTTGTGCACTCCTTGGCTTTATTTTTTCTTATATCATTATAGTGCTTATTTTACTTGATAACAAGTTGGTCAGTAACAAAAAATCCTCCTTCCAGATCCGATGATATGGGGATGACGTTTATGAATATTTGGGGAACATGATGTGACTAAAGCTGGGAGGACTAGGATTGAGTTGAAGTTGGGGGGGGGGGATAAAAAGTTCTAATTAATTAGTACCCAAGTTTGCAGGATAAAGCCTCATCGGTTGCTGTTGAGTCGAGTTGGGCGATTGGAATGGGAATATGAATAAAACTTACGTAGGGCTCGAGCGGTACAATTCGTTGCGAAGGCTCTTCCATTATCACATTGGAATGATAAAATCAACGTTGTTGTTGAAATTGTTAAAAACGACAATATCCCTGGAAAAAAAGTAGATTGCTGCATCTTGCGAAACGCTGGCTGCGGTAGTGATGTTGGTGTGAGCTAAAGCAATAATATTATGAGGCCAAAATGGGTCACTACAAACCTTGTTCGAATTGGATACATATTTGGCCTTGTTTGGGAGCCTTAGTACCTAAGGAATTCTTAGTAACTCGCTAAATACTCCATAAAAAAAGTCACTTGCCAATGTAGGCTTAGTTACAAGTATAGCGTCAGCCAGTGACGTATAAACTAACATAGTTCCTAGTTCGTCGGGGAAATATGATGCAGGTTTTAACTCTTCTATTCTTAACCTTTCCTTTACTAAGAGGAATAGCTTGGAATATTGCAAGTTTCAACTTTTCTTAATTTTGCAAGGCACTAACAGTTACCGGATGTTAAAATTCAGACGCCGTCCCCACCAACTTGTCTTTTCATGTTGGCGTACAATCGTTTGTCAAAATGACGTTGAACGCATATACAGGTGTGCGCGCACAATGCAAGCTCAGAAATTCGCTAGTACCAACAAACCGTCTGAATAATTAGGGAAATAACGCGAAGGTAAATTCTTGATAATATAAGAGGGACGAAGACGGGGCTCATTTCCAATTAACAAATGCACGTAACACATTACCAAAGGATGAAACAAATTCGCACGGTTTCGGTGGAAGCGGGCATTCTTTGAATTTCAAGTACTTGGCCGAAATTGCAAGAAATTGAAAAATTGTCTGTTGTTGACGCACAATTCCAACGAACAAATTAAGGCGAAGTTTAAGGTAAAATTACGTTTTTGCACGAGTATAAAGTCGATTTTTATGGCTAATTCAGTTTTAAAGCGTGCGTGGAACACTAGAGGGAATGCTTTGAAATTTATTATGTGCACGTGTTGCCCCCGGTGAATAAGTCGCGACGAACTCTACTATGCAATTATAGATATTTTTGATGATTAAAAAGCAGAAAACCAGTCCCATACGCATAAGATTTTGCGACATTTCAAAGCAATCCCCGTAATAAAAACAATAAAATCAAAAGAAGCTATGAATGACTATGAAGCCAAAGTCAAGTAAAACACTTTAAAATCCATAAAAACGTAGAATCGCAAAACACAACAATAAAAATAATAAAATAAAATGTACCTAAGTCAGCTTAAAAACTAGGGATACTGACCTCTCGACCTGTTAGTCCGGGTGAGAAATGAGGGTGGGATTTTAGCTCAGCAATTTATATCACTTCTAGTACGTGCCCGGATGTTAATGTCCTTAGCAGTGCTTTGGTTAGACAAGATTTTGACAATGTTAATTCAACTAGCCCAGAGCCAGGAAGCTAACTTCGCAGCTTCTCTCTAAGCCGATCTTGTGACAGCACATGGAACACAAAGCGAAACATGAATAGGAATAAATATACACAAAGTGATGTAAATTATATAAAGGAAAGAGGAAAATAAGCAAAACAGCGAAAATCGTACACTAGAAATAACGTAGTACAGTAAGCCACGGTTTTTCTAGTGCATGATTTTCGCTGTTTGGCTTCTTTTCCTCTTTCGTTTATATCATTTACGGCGCTTGTGTTGGCTGTATTTATTTAATCCTTGTTGATCCTTTGTATTTATTTGTCTTCCTTCTCCATGGCCAGCGGCAAGCATTCTCGGACGAATGGAGCCCTAGTCAGGGCTGTGATTTTTCAGTGAGTCATCTTTATGCCAGTAGACGAGCAGCCGTAGCGATTAAGGCGCTATGTCAGTGATCGGGGAACGAATTGGGTTACCAGTTCGAATCCGGGTCATGCCACTTTGATGAAACATAAGTGCATAAAGGTGGCTTACTGTACTACGTTATTTCTAGCGCAAGATTGCGCTGTTTGACTTATTTTCCTCTTTCTTTTACTTGTTTGTATTCCTTCTCTGTTCCCTATGACCGCAAGCATTCTCAGTCGAATGGAGCAGTGGTCACTGCTGTGACTTTATAGTGAGTTCAGCGAGTCATCTTTATGCCAGTGGAGGAGTGGCGATAGCGATAAAGGCGCTATGTCAGTGATCGGTGGACGAATTGGGTTGCCAGTTCGAATCCCGGTCATGCCACTCCGACGAAACATAAGTGCATATAGGTGGCATACTGTACTACGTTATTTCTAACACATGATTTCGCTGTTTGGCTAGGTTTCCGCTTTCCTTTTTTTATTTAACGAATATTTTGATACGCCGACATTTAGCGGACGTGTATACATTTATGAGCTTCAGGTGAAAGTACTTGTCGAAATGGATAAATCTCAACGTGTCAGGAAGTTTAGCGCTTTCCATAAACGTGATTTCTTTCTTTCCGGCAATCTTTGGAGTCTGCAGAGAATACTTCAGTATCATCCTGATTTGTAAACACTGATGAGCTTAAATTAGGTTAGAATTTCCGTCGTAAGTGATAATACGACATGGACTTTAAGGATCCTCGGAACCGCCTTAAGTATAAGGAACGTGCGCCCGTTACTCAACCAATTAAATCAGCTGCACGTCACTCTCCCTAAATTGGTTATCGTAAGAGCAACATTAAAATGCTAACGTAAATGTATCCAGTAATTTGCACTGCTAACTCAGTCGAAAGAAGACCGACGCATACTCAGCGTAATGGAGAGTATGAATACTTAAAGATCGCTGTCAGAAACTTAGCGTATAGGCCACACAATAAATTTGAAAAGACGTATACAGTTGAAGGAGAACAGTGATAAGCTGAACAGTAATAATCCGTACGTAAAATTTCATGTTTTATTGACAGTCGTCAAGAATTTAACGTAATGACTAAAGGTCCCTATTCACCGAATGACGTGCATTAGCATCTAGCACCGTTTAACATTATTCAGTTCTACGTACCACTTGGTTTCAACAAGCGAACGAATGTGGAAAGAAATGTCCTTTGCACAACAAACAAGCCAATTGCAATCTTAATTATTGAGTGTAAAGTTGGTGCGTCCAGGGAGCAAGCGGTCAAGGTTAACGATATTACTGTCACTAGATGGCGTCAGTTTTGTGGTTCAAAATCGGCGTTTCAAAACGGTCGATAGCTGTAAAAAAAACGTGATGGCGTTAGGCTTAACTTTACCGCTTGCTCCCTAGTGCGGGTGGACGCACCAACTTTACACTCAATAATTAAAGAGGCACGTGGCTTGTTTGTTTCATAAAAAAAAATTTATTTGTGTGTTCCTTCGCTTGTTGAAAGTAAGGACTAGGCAACACAAGATATCCGTAAACGGCTATAGATGCTGTAGCTTGTCATTTGGTGCCAATACCCCTTTAATTACAACAAGATTAAAAGATTTCAGAAGGACAATGTCTTGTCACTCTAAAGGTGTGATGGTCGGATATTCGTCATTAGTTTCCGTAGTTTGGAATGGCCACAATACATTTAAAAAGAACTAATGCAGTTCAAAACTGAACGTTGTTTCCAAAGCTACGTAAATTCATAAAAGAACTTTGTCTACAATAAAACAATTTGACAGTATTGTTGTCGACAAGCCACCCTCCTAAGGCCGAACTCAGTATTGCAGATTTCATTATATACTTTAACATCCATCGGTGAATTTCGGCGCTTTTACGCCACCATTTCATGGTTTGAAAACAGAAAGAGCACAAATAAAAGGAAAAGCATGGGACCCAAAACTGATCCCTGGGGAACACTGCTATTGACAGGAGTTATTTTTCTAATTCGGTGAAATCCACGCATACGTACTGGTACCTAGTAGACAAAAACTTGATTAGCCAAGTCAGCAGGGCCCCACTAACCCCAAAACCAGAACGCTTTGCATTTGCAATGCTAATTCACTCGAAAAATCAAAACCAAATTTACTTTCAGGTAAAACCAAAAATCATCCCAAGGGGGTGGTGAGAGGAACGGATATGGCAAAATGGAGAGAGTATGAAATGAGAAAATAGGTAGGGGATGGGGAGAAATCATGATTCAAATATTTCTTATTAAACAGACGAAAAATAAGACCAAAACAAAACACAAGACAAAAAAAATTGTGGTGGTGGATGGAGGGGGGGGGGGGAGTGAAGCACTCCAACACAGATTGTTTCAGCAGCAGGCAAAAGTTAACTAGTATACATAAACTATTCTTCGTTAAAAAAGTTTTAGCTAATAAGGTTAATGATTGAGCCTGTACATCGACACAGTAGTTTCAATGGACTAAATCCTAAAGAACTCAATTTTTTTTTTACAATAGCTTCGCTAAATATTGTGTGTAATTCCATTGTTTGTAAGAAATGTGTAAGAAAGTTTTAGCGGAATAAGTTTTGACACACCAAAAAAACTGCAAAAATTAGAACTTTTGCCAAATAACGTTGGTGCACACAAAAGCATTTTTTTTCCTTCTACTCCCTTGCTTGCCGGGCTCTTCAGCTGTTGCAGCGACTTTGACCTCAGCGTCCGTCTGCATCCCGGCCAATTTGAGCCACGGCAAGGCGGCTAGTTAATTACGGGAAGGTGCCGGCCAACACAACGGGATTACAGAAGAAAAAATCCGTTTTATGAGCCAAGATAATGGAGGCCGAGGAAGGAGAGACTGGGGAGAACGTGTTACTAGAACGTGTCTCTTTCTTGGTCTGTACACGCTTTGATTCCCCAACTTGAGTGTTTCACTTACGATGGGGAAATCTGAGCGCACATAAAGAAAACGGTAGAGAAAATCAACTGGGAGGAAAGACTGATTATCTGTCTGGTGATTACGAAAAATGATTTATTGGCGTTGGCTACCGGAAAATCATAAATGGATGAAAAATGCGAAAATAGTGAAAAAAAAAAACATTCGAATACAACGAACTATGTGCTGCTATATCTTGTTTATTGTAGGCCGCATTGGGTCTTTGGAAATGGCCTGATAAAATCCCCTATCCCTCTCCAACACCAGTCAGGAAACTTTTCAGGTGGGTGTGGGCATCAGATTGGGGGGGGGGGGAATTCTTCCGTTGAGAACTTATCTTATACACGCTCCAATAAACGAAGAAAATGCACATAATATTAAATGTAAGCTTTTATTAAAAAATAATCAATTTCTTTCGGGATTAGGGACCAGTTATTATTATCGCCGGGCGCCGCCCCCGCCCCTAACGAAATTGGGTGGTGATGGATTTCTCAAGATCTCTCTCAAGAGGTTCATACATTTTTTATATTGTTAAGATGAGGGTACAAAAATTATACACTATTAATTGTATATTATTGCCTATCTATTTAGGAATGTCTGTTTGTTTGTTTTTTTAATTAATTTCTTTGAGCCTTAAGCCAACCGAAGCAATTTAATGCTTGTTTGGCTGAACCATCTAAATTTTTGAACATTACCATCCTTTTTTGAGAGAAGAAATACCTGGTAAAGGGAGGAGCAAACCCTGGGATTCGAACCGGGAAACCTCCGATCAACGTAGGGGCCGTAAGATTGTTCAGAATTGGCCAGAATGGTAGCCTCTCACACTACCTATACCTAGCCGGCGATATGGACTTTGCCAGGTCCCCTTTCCAGGGGTTCGACCAGATCCTCAAACCTCCAGCAACCAGGCTCAGCACTCTCACTGCTCAACCACGATGATCAGTCAATTTCTTTGTTTGTTAGTTTGTTTCAAAAGCTTAGCGACTTCCAAACACATGCGCGGCAAAAGTAAGCAAATATCCTGCACCGGATGAACAGTTAGCTTGACTGTCTGACATACCGGATGTTCCATTTTCGGGCATGACCTCAGCTAACCCTTGCTTTTTCGGGAAGAGAAGGGCCCTGTGATGCCTCGTGCGCATGTTGATTGTGGCACGTAAAAGATCCTAGGAATTTCCTATTGGAATTAATTAGCCAAATTTTCCCGCTCGCCTTCAGGCGTTGTGGCTTCGGTTGGGAGCGCGTCAAACCTCCAGGACTACAATAAAGAATATGCGTCTAGTTCCGGTGTGTATTCGCGGACGACACGGTCTTAAGGACAGTGTGGGGGCCGAATTGCACAGCATCAGCGGCAAAACCCCCTCGCCGGCCAACACATTGAGTGATCCGTAATCAGAACCAGTCATTGTTTCCTTCACTTACGGTGTTGCACAATCACACGAGATGGGTCTCTTTCAGTGCCTTTCAAAGCGACTTTGGGATTAAAAAGGTGGCTAAGATTAAGACTACTGTAAAAAAATTCGAATGTGAGTGTGCCATGTAATCCTTTCAAAATACCAATTGGTGCCATTTGATAACCAAAAATGCTAAGGAACAAAGGAGCAAGTACCAATTACTCTTTTTATGCTTAGCAGTGGTGCCATTTTGTGCCGCAAACAGGAAAGATGTAAGAAAATGCCATTGAGCCACAACAAAGGTACCGATGACTGAGAAAGGTACGGATGACAGGAAAAGTTCCCGGTGAAGAAGAAATGTGCCAAAAGGTCGTCATGCAGTTGAAACCTTGTCGTAGAACATTTGAGCGTTATTAAATTTTACACTTACGTGCTGTTACCATCAATGGAACTCGCGCTGCACATCTTTATTGATAACTTGTCTCACGTTCGAAGTCATTCTTTGTAATCGTACGTTGTCCAGAGCGACATGAGAAGCGTTTTAACATCGAGATAAAAGCCCCGGCCATAGTTTCCTCAGGCAAGTAGGTCGAACTTTGCCGTTTCAGCCACCAAATAATGAGAATATCGTATATGTATTCGTCCTGTAACAGGAAACTTCCAATAAATGATCCCTTTTGCGTCCTAGTTCGTCCCATTTTGCGAGTTTGTTGTCCACTTCAGCCTTATTCTTTCTATTCCAATGATTTCCTTTGTGAAATCTTCATCACTAGATTTATTCTTTTCCCACTACTTGCCAGGTGTGTCCGGCTGTTTGGCATTCTTGGCGTTCCTTATCCCGATGACCATTGCCTCTAGGATGCCAAACTCTCTCTCTTTCGAGATGGCCGGCCACTCTTGGAACGCGCTCGTATATCCCGGTCAAGATGGAAAGCGGCGTTCTTCGCCTGCCAATGGAAAGTTCTTATTGCAGGATGGTTAGGCCATATTGGACAGCGCATTACTGCGCGTGACGAGAGAAAAAGGATCCAGAATCTCATCAATGTTGGTAGATCTTAACATTCTATGCAATACGGCAATAATTTTGGGGCAGCAGGGCATTTAATGTAATGTCTTAATGTCTTATTCGTGGATTTAATGTAATGCCTTAATGTCTTATTCGTGCATTTAATGTAATGTCTTAATGTCTTATTCGTGGATTT
>JAHWFP010024454.1:0-23035 GCA_023313725.1 Lithobius niger
ATGTGCTGTGCCACTCTCCTTCTTACTCCCTTTCTGGTTTCTCCAATATATACTGCATCACAGTCTCTGAAAGGAATACGATACACGGCCTCTTTCAGGGTTCAGACAATTTTTTAATTCTTAATTTCCCTGACATTTCCAGGTTTTCCAGGTGCATCCATAAGAATTTGCAGGTCTTCACAAGATGTTTTGTTAGGGAAACAGGCAGTAGCTGATGTTTTGATTAATATTTGTACGAAAATAATCCAACATCCCAGAAAAAAGCTGTTCAGAGACTAGTCCAGATGGGACTAAATGCATTTTCATCACAAATATTGGTACTAGCCTAAAATTTGGTTTATTGAAATTATGTCTAAAATACGCCAACATATTAAAGCGCAAATTAAAATATTTGCTACTACCTAGGATTTTGTTTCTGATCTGATAATTCAATGGAACTTATGGATCACACACAAAGACATTTTTCAAATTTCCCTGTCTTTTCCCTGATTTTCCAAAAACTTCTTGTTTTCCCTGATATTTCTCTGAGATTTTGGCTCTATTTTCATTATTTCCTGAGATTTCCAGGTTCTCCAGGTTTTGTCTGAACTCTGTCTATGGTGGTTATCACTCTTCCTGTAGCAGTTTCGTCTTTCGTTTTTTGCGTCGCCCACTTACTTTGTGTATTCTTTCTCACGTTCTGTTTGTTAAACACTCTTTTAGTCCTTATATGTTCTTCAAAAATGTAGTAAAACTCTTTTTCAACACTTACCGAATATGATTTGAGACTCCAAGGTACGTTAAGGACACCTTGGGTACATCCTGCAGTGTCAGTTTCTGCTGTTTTTACTTTCTCTTTCTCATCCTTCACTACAGCACGTGCTCTCTTCGTTAGTCTATTAATTCGGATGGGTATCCCAGTTTAAGAAACTTTACTTTTGCCCTCTCAAGATGTGGGATTGCCAGTGTATTTTCACTTGAGTTCCTGACCATTCGTACTAGTCCATTCTGAGCGATAGCGTTCAGCTGTTGTTTCGGGTGCACTGAATTGTACAGGATTACCGATCCGTTGCCATGTATGGTTTTCATACTCAATCTCTTCATTCGGCTTTCTTCTAGTTTATTAAATCAAATTCCGGAAGATACCCACATCTCAGACGTTTAGAATCCCTGGCCATACATCATTATGAGCAAAAAGGGATGAATCTTACAGTGTGTGAATACTCAAGGCCCTGCCTTCTTAAGAGTTTTGTATCTTGTCAACAAAGATCTCAGCAGTCGCCTTGATAAACAGTGGGCATTAGAAGTAAAATCAGTGGTGCAACCCTGCAAATACGGAAGGCCATGGTACCGCTCAAATTCGAATCCAATGTTTTTGGAGGGAAAAATGCAGTAGTTAGTGGGGAAAACCAAGACGATGACACTGTCATCGAAAATTTGTGAGATTAGGTCAGTCTCGATGTTGCGAAAACGAGCGAATTTTTTTTAATTCGTGGAATTTACGATTCGGTATTTCACAGTATGTTTTCAGCGACATTTTTTTTTATCAATTCCTTCCATTCCACACCCAATTTTTTGTTGAAATTCCTGTGTATACATACATACACAATTCGTTTTCATCTTTTCTGTGCTTTATTCCCTTTGTTGCTAGACTAGTTTGTTTGCCCACTTACATATGCATACATTTAAGAGATGGAAGAAAATATGTACAAATCTTTTATCTTTGTTTTTTTTTTATGTGTTGTGGTTGTTTCGAAATGTGCAAGCCTTTTGATTAGCATTTACCATGGCGTGTGATTACAGTTTGATCTGGCTCGACACTTTCATTACATCAATTTGAATCCTCCGAGTGCACGAGAATCAGCGGCCCACCTTTAACAGCATACCCCAATTTCGGCTGTGTATTAAAATGATGATACAAACATCTACATCTAAATACGTTGTGCCTTGCAATGCAATGTTTAATAATGGTACAGGCTGTATTACAAAATTCCTAATTCATTTACAACAATGGCATATCCTCGTACACATAATTAAGCACTTCTTCCAACTCTGTATCTAATCAGATCCTTATGACTAATTATTCTGTAAAACACCTAGTGCAGGCAAGAAGGGGTTGATGGGTTATCGTTACATCAAACATCAAGCATATTTAAATTACATACATGCCAACATTCATAACAAGATTTAAAGCTATTTCGTCAAATTCATTATCACACTGGCACTCGAGTGGTGAAGGAAGGGCTGACAAAAGTGCTTTCAACTAACGCCGCACTAACATAATTGTTGCAGCACAATGCCATCATGTTAGTTTTCTTTGAGCTCAAGAGCTGCTGGTTTTAATAAAGAAAGGCTTCCATAGAGAAAGAAAGTACAAGTATTATTTGCACCATAAATTAAGGTACAAACATGTGCCACGACGACACTGGAAATTAAAATGTACTTAGCATTATTCACACAAAACAATAGTTGCAATAATCGAGCTGCTACTGTAGTTTGTACCAAGAGTACATTTTTTTTTATACATTTTCACCACCCAAAGAAATTTCTTAACAATTGGTAAAACAAGTGTGAACCTTCAAGAAATTTCTTTGAAGAATAAATAGGAACAGTGCGTTGATAATGTTGCTGAACAAAAAGTATGGAGTAAAAACGGCTTGGGCTTCACCAAGACCTGCAATTCTACGCACTAACATCGGTGACCTTGTTCTTTACATAAAACAAACTAAACAAGGAATGGACATTTTAAATATTCGGACTGGAGATAATTTAATTATTTCTATTGCTGATTTAATGCTGTTCACCAATTGGTTGTCAGATTACCAAGTGCAAATAGTGCATAAGGTTTCGTATGTTTTAGTGAATCAGTCATAATGGAAGTGCAGAAACAAAATTGTCAACTATGCACTGGAAATGGAGTCTGGTCTCTCTACAGGTTTGCAGGAAGGAAAATACACCAGAGGTGGGAGCACAATAGACTTTTGGCATCGTGTGAAATATTAATTTTTTTTTATAATGGTGTGTACCTATTTTTTTGGAAATAAAAAAAATTTGAAAAATAAATATACACGCCTTTGCAAAATGCGCTACGCTTACTTTTTGATTAAAATAAGACTTGTATGAATTTGGAATCCACTTTAAACTCTGCATTTACTGCAATCAATTTTTTGACAATTTCACCAAATAACTTGACATTTTAGTATGCCACTTGAATACTTTTTTTTAGAGCTCTCTTAAAGCCACACAAGTGAAAATAAGGGTGAAACATTTTTCAGCCTTCAAATGGTGATAATTCCCTAAAGCAGAGCAAAAAAATAAAATAAAACTTTGAATGTTACATTCAGCATTTAACCCTTTGTGAACTGCATCAGGTTTCATTTTGGTTTGGCCAGGACTGACAAAACGAAGAAAAAAATCTAGGGTTATGGAAGAAACAAAACTTCTCGCAAAATAAGGGATTAAAGTCCGTCATTTTTTCATAAATGAACTGGGCTTCATAACCCCTTTTAAGGTTTGCTGGAATTGGTTGGAAGTTTCCATCTGATCAACAGAAGAGCTGTTTATTTAAAAGTATGATGTTGAAGCAGCCGTATTCGGGCGCATCCATCTTTGAAAGCACCCGTCCCTAAAGGGTTAATGTGATTTACACCTGTGTGCATTTTAACTTGTTCCTGCACTGCTCGCGCCACTGTAGTTTGGGACGTAACCCGGCAACCAGAGAGTTCGTAACGTTTTCATCGACTGGTTTTAGTGCTATTCGTCAGGAGTCAAGAACATTTTTTCCATCCCTTGAAGTTAGATGTAAAGTACCAACTGTTATGATTGAATTCAAAACTGTAAAACAAATTTTTTTTTGCTATACCTTACTTCACAACCTGGTTTGGCATGTGCACAGGCAAACACTAAATTTGTACTCTTTCACTGATAAAACCCTTTCATGTGTCAGCTAAACGTAAAGACAATATATATATATATATATCCATAAACTTTATGCACATAAAAATTAAACGCAACATATATAAATAGCTGACTAAATATGTGCGAGAAACAAAACTATACATTATGAAGTTTTACAAAATAAAATAAAAAATAATTGGTAAATAGAATACTGTACATATGCCATATAAAATCTCTTAACTTTATAAGAAATGTACATCAAGGCATAAACAAAATGCGCACATTACCTACATTAAATAAATAAATCGGTGGTTAACAAAGCGAAATGCTGTGTACATTACACATTACAAACTGCCCCACTTCTTTCCAGTTAATAATGGGATTAATAATATTTCGTCAATACAGTAACCAAATGTATATTTACATGGAACCTTAGCTGGCGTTTTAAAATTTGAGTATATTATCGGTCAAAGCAATTTTGTGAATGGGAACACGAGCAAAAAAAATATGGAAAGGACAACAGTGACATACACATTTAAATAAATATATTGTTGAAGTATCAAGAAAAGACGACACCAGTTTTAATACTTTCAACTGAATGAAAGATAAAAGCATAACTGAAAACCAGTGTAAATTTTTTAACACAAAAGTTCAGCTTTTTTTACGCCGGACATCACAAATCACTACTCGTCAATATATCTTGCTGGGCTTGCCACTAGTCACGTCTAAACACTCCAAGACATTCACACATCCACGAGATCTCCTTGCTCATCATGTTCGCCCCATGTGCCAACAAATCCACGCATTTTAACTGCACCTAAACACCTAATACGAAGCTGCGATTTTTAATTATGTCCTCTGCAACACCTAAGCTGTTATGACTTTCTGTTTAAGTTTGCTGCAGATCAAGCTGCCAACGACTGCTATAAAATATTAAACTTAAAACATGATGAAATAAACCCTTGTAAATTTTGACAATAGCGTGTAAGAATTACCTGAATCAAGTAACAATGCTGCAGGCATTCTTTATACACCGATTCATACTACTTATCTAAAAAATTAGGAGTAACACCTAATCTAACTTGTGCAGTCGTCAACAAGTTAGTAGAGGAATAAGATAAGACTTTTTTTTGGAGTAAAAAGCCGTATCGCTAAAAGACCTCCTTCCTTTTGGATGCCAAATCTGTCAATAAGAAATACTGTATACAGCTTCAATGCAGTCAACTGAACAAGCAGTTGGCTAGGCGATCTCAGGCAAACTTCAAATGAAACCTATCAAGTTAAAATGCCACCGCAATTCAGAAAATAAGTACAATTCAACGCATGTCAAACAAAAAGGACAACAGTAATTAGGGTAGTTCTAAACTACAACAGTGTAGCAATGCAGCATTATATGGAGTCAAAGAATGGAGCAATCCCCGACAGTATTCGTGCACACATTGACAAGTGCAGTAAAGTCTATTCAGTGAAAAAGTCTCCTCTCCTCAACTGTACTCCTAATAACATAACAAATCGACAAACTTGCATTGCTTACACAATAGTTCATGGTCAACTGACACCGGCTATTTTAAGAAAATAGGCTTCAATCAGTTTTGGGAATTGCTGCCTTCTAAATTTGAACAGAATTAATTTTAAACAGGTCAAGGAATAACCACCAAAGTTAATGACTAATAAAAAGACCCAAATGCTGAATCACAAATGTTATAAGAGTATTATCAGGTGACAAATTATTCTAGTAACCTACATAACAGCACTACAATTACCTATTAACCAATGTTATTTATTTTTGTGGTAGAAAGGTAATATAGTAAAGCTATTATTTAAAAGGAAACTACTGTTGTTCCTTCAACTCCCATATAGTATCCTTAAAGAAATCATCCACTCAATTCAGTCACAAAGAACACGCAAAGAAAAAGACAGCTTGCGCTGCTAACAATTAAGAGTGAAATAGCTGCAGAAAACGCACCAGCACAGAATACAAGCTGGAAATCATGGTGGCGAGACAAAAGATGAACCCAGCTCCTTGAAGAATATCGACTAGATTGAAATCAAGGCGCCGCGGCAACTCCACTTGGAGACTCGAGCTGTATCTCACACAAAATGTCTTGGAACAAAACACAAAAGACTTGTGAAGGCCCAGCTTAAGCCGACGTCGTTCACGCTTCATTTTACGAACCAAGCTACATAGCAACGAATGGTCCTTCATCACCCACGCCATGTGGCGCAAGAACTGACACACAACGGCTCGAGGACACGAGACCGTTGCTGATGGGTCCTTGGCAGACGAAGGATGTTGCAGAGTCCGCACCAGCAAGCGAAGATAAAAGGCCAACGGTGCTGGGCGCCTCTGCCAAACCTTTACTTTGGGACAAGGCCACGAGATTGCGGGTAGTGATGTGAAGTGTCCGGCAGACTGCTTTGGGGGCGCTTCCCTGTTTTGGGTCTGTAAACAAAAATGACACTGTGTAGGCAAATTTGGTGGTATGTCACACAAGAATGGCTAACTGGACTTTGTATTTATCATGATTTATGAAAATACTCGAACTTCAATAATGACTCGCAACTAATTTATGTTGCTGCAAATTTTCGGTAGTCATTAAACACCTGTTATGTGTTCAAACGCCGACTATCTTCATCTGGCTTCCTGCGTTCTGGACACTTTACTGCATCGGATCGGATCGGTCGTTGTTTGTTTTTGAAAATCGCGCGCGTGACCACTGATCTTTATTAGCTAGCGCTGTTGTCACCTGGATGGATTTGTACCATTGGAGGGCGAGTTTTTTCGTGGAGTTTTGGGTGTACGAGATGGTGGATGAAAGGGAGTGAAGGTGGTTGTAAATTCATAAGTTTAACCCCCTTGTTTTCATGGTGCTTGATTGCTAGTGATTCAAGAGCTCTTAATTGCTGGTCAAATTTTGAGTTGGATTTGATCAATGTTTGTGTGCCTCGAATTTGTGTTCTGTGGTGTCACAATGGTTACCCACCCCGTTTGTGTGGTCTCGAGTTCTTGACGCCGTGATGTGATCAAGTAGGCGTAAATTAATGCCTCTCCTTGTCTTCCAAATGTAGACCATGTTGCATTGTTTACATGGTACTTTGTAGATGCCCCAGGGTGTTGTGGGGCAGTATGACGCCATTTGTTTTCTGGTAGGTTGAGCTCCAGCTTTGCTTTTCTCCTCCTTTTTAGGTATTTCGTGGTCATTTTCTTTTTTTTTATCTTTACTGCGTGTGTTATAGATAGGGATGCTTGACCTTAGTACTGGTGTTTTTCTTCTTGACCTCAAATTGAGGACCACTTTCTGCTGTTGTGGGGCCACTTCTTCCTTAATGCGGTTGCTGTCAGGTGGAAGTTTCAGCCTAGATTTTAGGTTGGCGCTGGTTTTTGAGTAGCTGGAGAAATTCTGTCTTCTAAGTATGGCATTAAGGAAGTACGTGACTCCTGGCACATACGTGAGGGCGATTCTGGATGTTTGTCTCTGTATGACGTGCTTTGCATTCTGTTGTTCTCCACGTTTTTCTTGCGTGTGTATAGCTCCTTTTATTGCCTCGTCGATGATCTTCCCTGGGTAACCAAGTTTGAGGAATTTCTCTTTCGCTTTTAGTAGGTGTGGCTCAGCTAATTTTCGATTTGACGAATTCCGGACCAGTCTTTTCATTTCCTGTTTAACAATCGAACGCAGTTGTGCCTGTGGATGGCCTGATGCGAATGGAATTCCTCGAGTTGTAGCTGTAGGTTTGGTATACAGTTGGAAGGAGAGAAGCTTTCCTTGTCGAGTCACCAGCACGTCCAGGAAAGGGAGCTCGCCATTCTTTTCTTCTTCCTGGGTAAACTGAACTCCAGCTATTTACGAGTTCGAGTACCACATCGGATTCATTTTTTTTTTTTTTTTTGGATGGAGCACACGTCGTCCACGAAACGGCCCCAGAACTTGTGATGTGGTCGGCTTTCAGCCTCATGCTGGTCAAGGTTTTGCATACAATTTCAGCCAGGATTGGCGAACAAGAATACCCCATGGGGGCTCCCTTGGTTTGGAAAAAGTACTGACCCCGTTTTTGACCTTTCAAAAACAAACAAAGAACGATCCGACGCAGTAGAGTGTCCAGAACGCAGGAAGCCAGATGAAGATAGTTGGCGTTTGAACACATAACGGGTGTAAACGATTCTTTAGTTGTATTTATCACCATCTGTTAACACACCACGGGTGCTATGTCATTTATGCCAGAGGGAATTTAAGCAACTTTTCTTTAATGTGAAACAGGAAGGTGTAATGCAATCCGTGATGAGATAACACCATCACTTAAATTTTTGTACAAGCTAGTTTCATTAGTTTACCTGCAAACCATGACGTAAGGATTAAAATACTTGATTATTGTCAATAAGTTTGAAACATAAAAATTTGTGTTCTTGACACTCCACGTTTTAATTCTGTATTAATCGAGTTATTCAAGTGATCGATGCTCTGCCCACACGCAAACTTAATTTAACCGGAAAAAGCCCAATTTTTTTGGGGAGTCACAGTTGGTTTCTATTGCCTAACCGAAAATATAAACTACCTGTAAAATTTTACATTCAGTTCCTGGGATGCTGTTTACCCTGAAGGAATTAAAACTCTTTAGATCCGTCCAGCTCGGCAACATATATGAACATGCGCATGCGCAAGCACAGCGCAGACCATTCATAAATGGTGTTATGGAGTTAGCCAGCCATCTACTTTTCCTCTCGATAAGTCATGGTGGTGACTCAAGAGGGGAGGTTGGGAGGGTAGGGTATACGTAGTGTATATTTTCAGTTAGGCAATAGAAACCAATTTTGACTCCCCAGGAAAAATTGGGCTTTCTATGTGCCGGCACGAAAATATCCGCTACCTGTAAATTTTTGTATTTACAGTTGACCTCGTCAATATATGATGGCAGGCACAACATGACGGGTTCCCTAGGGTGCGAGCTGGGTTCCCAATGAAACAGTCTCAGCAAATTTCTAAGCACAAAGGCTATCTATTATGGGAAGTAACGTACCATCACCGTTGCGAGACGGTTCGGATGTTTTGAGGAAGTTTTAATTATTTGGAAACGTAAGGGGGGGGGTTATTTATCTGTACGTGATGGGAATCTAATATTGAGATGCAAAATGGACTTGGCGTGCAGGAATTCCAGAGTGTGGCCACAGGATGGAAGGGGAGAGTTTCTGAGTCTTGAGCAGGTGAGGGAAATCACAGGGGTTGAAGAGTCAGTTGGGGGTCACAAAGTCTAATGTATATAGATTGTTCTTGAGTAGTCGTTCCATGAGGGGCGAAAACAGAACGTGTTTTTTCCACTGAAATTTTTTTTTAAAGTGCATGAGGGGACATTTTTTGAGAGTCCTCTTTTTTTTTTTGGTCGAAAATTATTGAATGCGAGTCAAGTTTTAATGCCAAGATTGCCATCAGGCACCGCAGGGTTTGGTTGGAACGAGTGGTCACAAGGAGTTCAAATAGGCTGGTTGCAGGGTGCAAGAGAACCTTCCGACCCAATGGAAGCAACCGTTCCGTTCCACTGTGTGATGAGAATCAGCAAAAAAAAAATTGTGAAGGGTGGGGGAGAAGGTGGGAATTATGGACGAGTGGTAAATGAGAACGAGTAGCCCTTGGCTCGAGTACGGCAATCTAAGCAGGGCGGTTGACGAGTGCTATTGAGTGAAAGTTTTCGCTTTTTGGCTTTGCAGGGGAGAAAATGGGTGGCATTATCATATTGCCAAATTTGGTGAGTGACATATTTCTCAGGAGGCATAGCAAGGTTTGCTATGATCCATTCCTTTTCTATGTTGCACTCTTGTGAAGTTGATTGAGTATGGGGTTGACTGTTTGTTCCTGGGGAGGTTTTCGAAGGCACAGGAATGGGCAGAAGAGTTGGATCATTCTGGAATCTTAATATGGGACAAATTTGGAATGTCTATGTAGACCGAGATATAGTTGAAGCTTTGGGTTTTCTCAATGTAGGTGGTTGAGGATGGTGAATCTTGAATGATCTGCGGGTTGAAGGAATGGTTGAGCGTTTGTTGCCAAGGGATCCTGAATGAGGGAGAGGAGATTGTTTTCTCATGCGAGCGTCTGCCAGGTGAAGACGGCGACGGAGTTTAGTTGCTTGCCGAAAGGTTAGCATGGTTTAACTTCATGGCTGAAATAACTTTCTTTGCATTTGCAATTGGCTATCGGCGAACATTTTTTGCGGAGACGGTTGAGTTCTTTGGAAGAAAGGTCCAATTTACGTTTCAATAGATAGCGTAGCACTGATTTGCTTGAAAAATACGGGGACGAAGACGTTTTCACGGGAGAAACGTCCAAACCAAAAGACGAAGCATGCATACGAACACTCGATCTCCTCTGAGGTAACTACATGTATTACGTAGACTGGTGAACGCGATTGCCACGTTTCCAACAACAACGACCATAAAGTTCAAACTAAGTAATTTAGAGAAATGAATGTGAATAACCCCACAACAAGCATTTCTATGAACACATACCTGTAGCAACTCAAATTTTGCATGTCAAAATTTCTGAAACTTTATCGACTTTATTTAAGAAATTCACCGACTCGGGGTTATCGTGTGCCATTCGTTTGAACCATTCATGGTCGAGCAAAGGGGTTCTGTGAAATTTTGATTGGACATTTGCCGACACCAGGAACGGTTGAACGGAATCAGGACAAGGAACCCCAACAGACATTTCCGATAATTCCTCCCTTTCTCCATTGACCCCTTGGTTACAGTGCATCAAATTCTAAGACTAATATCGCCTACCAAACAATCTGCAAGGTCATCGCCATCTGGTAACAAAACCCTCTCGCGAAACTGCTCTGATCCCATTTTGGCAGTATGGCCCTAGTCCTAAACCCAATAGAGAAATCGGACTAAAAAATATTTCAGTGTAATGCATGGGCCGTAATATAAAAAGACTGGCCAAATGGTATAACCATAAATGTGAAGTCTACCTTTCTTGTTCCGAAGAACACTGATACAGCCCCAGCATATCGGGTCGACAATGGGAGAACCGCACGATTACCGGCTGTAGGATCCAAACCGAAAGTTGCCTACAAACTTGAATTTAATTTCACTGAAGTACTTCTATAAAGCCGTCACCCGACAAAAGAGGGGCATAATTAAGGCGAGAGCGTCACTAAAATGATACGCCACGAAGGTGTTGTGACACATCTAGTGGAGAGGTAGGTACGAAGAGGTGTAAACATTGGTACGAACACAGACTTTGCTAAACGGTGTGCTGCAACAGGGGACCAAACGGAATAAACTCCCTCCTCCAACAAAAGAGCCTTTCTCCAAAGAGACCGTTCCCACAAATGATCTAAAATACCACTAGACGAACATGACTTTGAGGCTGTGTCTAACCCGCTAACTGGAGACAACTAAAACCAAACCAGGTTCCGGTTCCAATTCAAACTTTAGTAGGAGACCTGGTCAACCAAAGTTTGAAAGTTGTGCGCACTTTCCAACCTGATCCAACTGAAAGAATGAGATGAAATTTCCCCAGGTTACTGCGTTTAGAACTAACTAACGAATGTTACGAGTTCTACGCGTCTCCGATTAACTTAATAAAACCTACGAGTAAATTTAATAAAATCAAGACAAGACTCTTTTTCCCCTAAATCCTTCGGGTCTAAACTTCCTTTCAAAGAAAAATCCCAACACGATTCTAGGAATTGTGTATGCTTAGGCCACGCAAAAAAAATTGTTTGGTTTACGGGCGAGGTTGCGAATTGAAACACCAGGTAACCAGGCATTTTATTTATTTTTTATTTTATTTAACTGACCATATTTACCTTGAAATGTACTTAGCTCAAAGCTGAAAGAGTATGTAGTCAGCCTAAAAAAAAATATATTGCTAATATGTTAGTTATGTCATCAAGTATTCAAAGTTTTTTTAGTTTTTATCAAATAATTTGTTAGCGGTTTGAGCTAGAGGTTTGAAATTGGTACCATTGGAAAGGTTGTTTCGAGCCGGTTAAAATGATGTACTGGAATGCCAAAGACGGTCAATATTTGGCGAAAATGTGATTTTTAGCGGTTGAACCAAGATTCGGATAAAAAGTTTTGACCCGCGATAATTTAAGGCACCCGCACGCGCCTGTAAACCAAACAATTAACTTTGCATGGACTTACAACGGACTAACGGAGGAGGTCAGAGAGAATCCCACATTGTGTACGTATGAAATGCTTTCCAAAAAAGATCCAGAGTTCAATAGATGACGGGTACGAGAGTAGAACGAAAGTAAAAAAAAACCTCAACCTCCATGAGAATGCGTACCTTAGCATGGTCAAAGTCTCCAAGCCAGCAACCTACCAATTGAGTAGCCTGCATCTAACTTATGAGCCAACGAAAGCCATACTCGCAAGCGTCAACGGTCACACTCTACTGATAGTCAAGACAGCTGACGACTATAATCAAATAAAAGATCAACCAGTATTCCAGCAAACCTCCGGAATTGGCCTCGAACCAAACTGCCCGGGCCTCTCCCCCTTCTCACCAAAGGGTAAAGGATGTGGATCAGGAGAACCCCATACAACTACAACCGATATAACATTTCTTATTAATCATTATCTTAAAATAAACAGAAACCTTCAACTTGGCTGGAAGCAGACTTGAACCAGCATTTGTAGACGGGAACACTATCACCAAGTCATTACAGCCAGACACGGGTCGGAATAACTGCAGATGATGCAATCACTGCAATAACCAAATGGTCCTCCCCTCCCACATACCATCAGGGTTTCTACACGTCCAAAGTGATGGGACTCCAGCACCTCGCACCCCTACCCTAAAAAAAGGCAGTCAAAAAATGTGGGCATAGGGACTAACTGTGACCACATCTGTGGCCTAAGCCCCTAAGAAAAAAGGATAAGAGCTGGCGTGTCACTAATCACTCCGAACAGCGACCAACTTACAAGTTCACAGGCACGTGGGAGGCAACATGATCCCAGAGGCATGATGCAAAAGAAATACCCACCAGACAAGACTCTTAGAGAGCACGTACCTCCCCCCAAACAGGTACGACAATGGGGAAAATGATGTCGTCAACTCCTAAGTAACTGCCTGTATTCCTCGAATGAAATGTGTCATTTCAATGGCCTTTGTTCAAACTCTGAATTATCGTGTGCGCCGATTGGTTCGTTCGAGGCATGTGACCCCTCATCGCGATGGGGGCCAGTCACAAGTGATGTCACGCGCAGTGAGTCAAAAGTCGCATCCATGGCGCTAGCGGGATGTTGAAAACGCACGTCAGCCAATGACAGCGTGCCAAATTGGTCACGTGGTACCAACCAGCCAATAAGGGAACGCGATCTTCAAATGCTTTGGCTAGGTAGCTTGAAACAGCCAGAAACGGTGTACTACGATCTGCCTGATCGGCCAATGCCAAATGGCCATCAAGAAAATATGTTGAGAGGCCTGGATAGAGGGGAATTCGAGCTTCCCAACAAATCCAAGATGGCGGTGCCCAGTGTAATGGTTCCACCGCTACCACTGATAAAAAAAATGACCAATTTTCTGCTTTCTAACTTTAAAAAAAAGAATGAGATTGACATTCTTGCAGTTTTTAGTGAGTCTACACTCAACTAAAGTGCTTTTTATGAAATTATAGACATCGGTAACATTTTTTTTTACAGAACTCAATGCACAACATGTCTGGTAGCGAATTTCAGCTTTTCTCATTTCAGTATTTTAGCTGAAAATTGCGTTTGTCGATCCGCAGTTTCCTTTCAAAGCTTCGACATATATACGACATTATTGCGTTTGGGATGATTTTTTTGGACGCATATACACGTTCATACTGCTTAAAAGATTAAACATGTTTTGTGGGACTTTTTCAAGATCGATGTTGCGCTTCACACGAAGATAAAATTATTATTCTTGGGGGTAAATTTGTCGCAAAGTTTGGGCCACAAAAATAGTATTAGGCTACTAAATTTGGTCAGCAATTAGCCACATTGCTAAAATAAAACAATCGCCCGCTTAAACCTTGGCCTAGCCATTATCAGTTGTTTTTTTGTTTTTTTTGGGCTGAAGTATCGGATTTGGTACTGGTATCGGAAATTTTCTATTAGGTAGGTATCGGTATCGGTGGTATCGGCCAAAATTGGTATCGGTCGACTCCTGGCAGACTGTATGCTTCTTTTACCCGTTACCTTGTGATTTATTCTTTACTGTGTGCCAAAAAGTGGTAAAGCAAATGCCGCACCAGCCGTACTGCTTCCTACGGCCCTGTCTGCAGTATTTGGAACCAGCTGCCGGATGAAATTGTTACCACAGTCCCTTCAAAACTTGACTTGTACTTCCAGGGATATTTAGTTGAAAATAACAACTCAGTTTAAAGAAAACTTGGTGTGAAAGGATTTTCAGCGGTTAAAGCAAATGGTTTATTTTATAAATTTCGGTATTGAACTCCTGGGGCGAACGACAATAATTTTGGACTGCAAATTAGAACAGACGTAAAATTTGTAATTTCGACCCCAGACGTGTAATTGTAGGTAATGTTTTCACACAAAAAAAAAGTTAATTGAAACTCTTCTATAAGCTTACCTGCTTTTGACGGATTTGTCTCTTCGTGCAAATCTTAACCTGCTTTCGATAACAGGCACATTTACACTGAAAAAGAGAAGTAGATCACAACAATTACAGTTAACGTACACAATTACACTCTGTGTAATTGTTTTAATTCTTTAAATTTAAAATAAATGCCCCCACACATCAGAAAAAGAAAGGTTGGTTTTCAAGCCCTTCTCAACAGTACTCTGGTAACAAATATAAATACAAAATTTTGATCAGAAAATTGGCTTTTACTTATTTTAAAATACTTGCAAAAAAGCTGTGTGGCAATCTACATTGAAAGGGATCATGAAGGGTTACAAACACATTATTTTCTACGTTCGGGTCAGTACATTGCTGGGCTAATTTTCGATGAACTTATCTTCTGCAATTTGTTGATCTATGTAGTCTGAAGTCTTGTTTCTGCATTTGACCGACATTTGCTGATGTCGAGTTCAAAACTCCCACCACCCACCACTGATTTCCACAGGCTCGCTGGGAGGGAATCGCTCACGTCTTTTTTTTTGTACTGAGCTGAACAGTCAGGAAAGGGCACACAAACATGTTGATATGAGGGAAGGCCAGCAGTTGCAGAGTCACAAGAGAAATTTTGCTGTCGTCAAGTGTTTGATGGATATCGACTCAATGTCTCAGAAGTATAGTTTTCATAGTGGAAGATACAGACCATGAGTGTTGTTGTATTGTTCATCAATTTAGCGTTTGGTTCAGCATGATAAACGGCCACGCCTCCTACTTAGGCAACTTTGCACTGTTTGTAGGTGAATTTGTAAACCCCATGCTTAGCAGTTAGGCAGCCTTTTGCAAAATGGATTCAGAATTTGTTTTCATTCTATCTATAGTCGAATTCGTGCTGGAATGTCCCGTTTTGTTTTACCTGCGGGTATTGTGTTTCTGCTGGGTTGGTTGCATTTCTTTGTTGGTTTACTCAGTTCCTTCTTCATCATCAGAAGTGGCTTGGGTTTCAGTGTTTGTCATTTCTGGTCGAATCTTGGACCTCAGCATCATTTTCAGGTTTTTGGAGTGTTTTACTTAGCCAGGATGTGTTGGAGTGGTGACCTTAAGTTTAAAGGTTCTTTTTTGTTCAGTTCTTAAATTTATCTTTTACATTCTGGTGTTGTCTCAGAACTTCTAATTGGGATGGGGTGCCTATGGTTTTGAATACCGTCGGAAAATGATTTGTTCAACATACACCCGGGGTAGCCTAATTTGAGATATTTAGTTTTGGTGTCATGTAGACGGTTGGTAGCTATCGTGAGGTAGGAAAAATTTTGGTGTAACAAATTCAAGAACTGAACCAATTCGCCCTCATTTAACATAAAAACTTCAGCAAGCCACTCCAAAGCATCCTGGCTATGCAAAACTTCATTAGTGTTTCTATAAACTCCAAAACCTAAAAATGATGCTGAAGTCCAAGATTCAACCCCAAATGACAAACACTTTAACCTAAAATACTTCTGAAGATCAAGGAACCAAGCAAACCAACAATGAAATACAACTACCAAGCACAAATACAATACCTGTAGTACAACAAAACACGACATACCCGGCACGAATCCTACAACAGATCACGCCAAACAGAATGAAAGCAAATTCAGAATCAGTCTTGCAAAAAGCTGTCCAACTACTAAAACACGGGGTTTACAAAGTCCCCTGCGGAAAATGCAAAGCCTTCATGTAAGAGAAACCAAAAGAGGAATCAACAATAGAGTTTTGGAGACACCAGAACGAAAGACAAGCTCAACAGCATAGCTGTTCATTACGTTGAAACCAAACACTGGAGTCAAGTTGATTGGAGCAATACAACAATGCTCCTGGTCTCTAACTTCCACTATATAAACCAACTCGAAGCCCTCGACTAAATTTCCATCAAGCACTTCGAAGACAGCAAAATTTCTCCCATACATCTGCAACCGCCGGCCTTCCATCACATCAATAGGCTCACGCACTCTTTCCCGACTGATCAGCTCAGCTCATCTCAACTCAGCTTTATGCCTAACACCGCCAGCATCTTTTACATTTTCACCGACATCTTACATACAGTTTTCAAGTCCAGTCGGTCACCTTCTCATTCCCACCGGCCTAATAATCCACTCGGAAGGTCCTCGACGACTTTGCTTTGTTAACCAAACAATTCTTCCCCGAATGCAACTGCTCGTGGTTTGCCATGCTCAGCTCCAACTTGCCGTGCCGACAGCAAAAGAAACAGTGGTGATAGAGTGCGAGGGAGTGGGGGTAGGTGGGAGACCGGAAGTGACGTGGTTTTTGCATAAATTGAGGTAAATTTACACAAATGAGGGAGATTAAAGTATCAATAAGCAAAGGAGGCATCCCATTGTTAACACAGTGAGGAGGATTATACGAAAGAAGTGCAGATTTATTGTTTCTTGCCTAGGCATAATTCTATTGCGAATATTGCAAATTCATACCAATAAGGTCTACATCGAAATCGAGAATTTTTCTTGCAAGATCGTTCAAAATCAAATCGAGTCCTTATTTTTGTTTTCGCATATGCCTAAACTCAAGAGACCTAATTTTTCCAGCTAACGTCAGATGGCCAATTAGTGATAACTGCTTGTTTGTTGACAAGCAGGGTATACTTTTAAAACTGACCTGGCATCTATATCAACATCATCTTCTTCTTTTAAAGCAGCATCTAGAGCTGCTTGAACTCGAGGAGCAACAGTTGGACCTTCATACTCTCTGGTCGTCCTATTGGGCATGTCCAGTTCCACAGCCAAAATATTTTCAGCCTACAAGTCAACAACTTGAGTTAAATTTCTACACTTTCCAGTAGAAAAAAAAGTACTATACAATAATCTCAATAATTTCTGAAAATACCATTTGACTGTTGAAAATACCTTATACCGGGGATTTCCTCCCATTGCACCAGCTATTCGTGCATACTCCGAAACAGGTCGACGATTTCCAGCGGCAGACACAGGGCGTTTGGTCATCTGCTGTTGCCTACAACATGCAAAACACAGCATTTAAAATAATTTTAATTATGTGTAAATGCAAGTAATGAGGCGACTAATAGAAACACGAAACCCTAAATTTGGAGGTATGCCGGTATTATAAAGATTATCGTTAGTAACAATGACTTTTGAATGCACTAATTGCTTGAAGAGTTTCAAAAATAGCATTTTTATTGTTTATTAGGCATTATAATCTATTAATGAACAAGCCAGGAGATGGGAACTTAAGGCTTAGTTATTGGTTAACGTTGTTAGTCTAGGTTTGGCGGGCGGCACATTCGACTGCACTGGTGTCTCCTAGCCTCAGGGCACTGACCTAGTGAGGGACTGTGTTGCTCATGCTCACCCATCGGTCAGTGCCCCATAGGCTGGCTATCAAGTTGCTTGTTTTCAAAGTTTCAACTTCAAGCTGTTCAACTTTTCAAGTTGCTGTTTCTTCGGCTGGGTTTCATTGTTTCGGATTTTAATACCAGCAGTGCTGTTTTCACTGTTACTGCGTGATCAACAAGAAACATTATCAACAAGAAACCCCCACGCGTCGGCAGAAATCGGGGTCGCCCTGCGAAGCGCCAACGAACTTCTGACTTCGACCACACTCGTCCAGAAACTTGGACAATGGACGATTTGAAAAACAAGCTAACGACATTGGGCATCAGATTTCCATCTTCTTATGGGAGGAAACATCTCATTCAATTGGTACACGAAAATCTCAAGGCGTCGGAGCCATCCCCCATCGATATTTCGGTAGCAAGCCCATCCGCAGCCACGCCTACGACGCCAGCTGCCATGACACCAGAACAACAACAACAAAACGGTACGCAAATTTCGAATTCATCGACCTCAAATTTTGTGTCCCGTACGAACTGTTTTACAAACACACAGGAAGCAGGAAACTACAGAGACGACGTTGCGGCAGCGTTAGTGGCAAAGCGACAGGAGTTTGCGGCGCTTAACGAAAAAGTGGCCATTATGCAACAGCAGCAGCAGCTACAGCACAATCAACCACTGGGTCAGGATGGAGGGCAACCGCGACCGCCATTGTTTGGTTATGACGTCGCAACATCCGGGCTACTTCACGCACGCACGCCGGAAGCGCTGACAGTGCCGGTCAACTACACGCTGTCGTCTGCTAACGCTGCTAGTGCTAGGCGTGCTACAATGAGTTCATCAGCAAGCAACTTCCTCGGCGTAAACACGCTCGGACAACCACATCGTCTCTCTGCTGGTTTCGGCTCCGGCATCGCTGCCGATTCGGTTGCGCACGTAGAAACTGTTAACCATCAATTGCGTCGGGAAATCGTGGAAGGTAAGGACGTGAATTTGGCGCTTCTAATTTTACCTCCCAGTTACGGAGCATTCCCGGAGGCCATTCGCAATGTGCAGACATCGGATGGCGTTGTTATTAATTTAAACACAGTTGATAATCGTTTGCAACGCGCCCCCTCACTATTCAAGAATTCGGGAAGGCGTTTAACATTTTTAAATCCGTCTTGTGTGATGCTTATCCTGAACGCCACAAAGAAATGAATATGTATTTGAGGGATATGTCAAAATGGATATGTCGACTAATTTGGGGGAACTGGCTTTTACCAGTACCACCTCGAATTCTCACGAAAAGCAGCTGCCACTCCAAAATTGTGGTTGATTGGAGTATTCGGGATAATACAATTCTCAACAATATTTTTGCTGGACAACGCCTGGACAACGCTTGTGCGATCTGTAACAGTGTGGCACATGCAGCATCCCTCTGCCCACAGAAACAAGTGCTAACAATACAGCTGCCAACAAGGGACCAAGGGCCACTTCAACATCAGCAACTACGGACAGATATGGGAGAGCTCATGTTGCCCACAAGGACACTGAGATCTGCAATAATTTTAATCAGGAGAAAGGCTGCTCGCGGCTTAATTGTCCTAATGCGCACGTTTACTTGAAGTGTAAAGGCACACATGGTGCAGCAAGCTGCAAATCCGCAAGCTCCCAGAATTCAGCTTGACTCTTAGGGGAAACTGGGGCCAGCGACAACGCCAATCTGTGTGGAAACTTTACGGATCGAGCTTGGGCCCCTTTGAAGAACCACCGCTCAGTATCTACCGTATTAACCCTATTGGTATTGCCACCGGCAAGTACTCATTGAAGAAAAAGTTAATCGTAGATTTATCCTCACCGCGCAACAATCCAGATTATGTCAGTGTGAATGAACTTATTGACAAGACTAAATTCTCGCTTTCGTATGCCTGGGTGGAAGACGCTATTGTGATTATTTCTCGTCTTGGTCAAGGTTCAGCTTTGTGTAAGGCAGACATCACTGATGCCTTCAAATTGCTACCAATTAGATCAGAACTGTGGCACCTCCATGGAATTAAGTGGGATTGTGCTTACTATTTCTACACTAGGCTGGATTTTGGCTCTCGATCTAGCCCAAAAATTGTCGACAAGTTGGCAGCAGCCATTTGCTGGACTGCAGAGAATAGGTACGGCATAGGTAACATCCTCCATCTTCTTGATGATTTCTTGACAATCGACGTGGTGGAAACTGACGGCTTGCGGACCATGGCTTTATTAACCCATCTGTTTAATAAACTAAAAATTCCACTTGCTCCACATAAGACCGTTGGCCCAGTCACCGAACTTGATTTCCTTGGGATCACTCTGGATACCGTGAAAATAAAGTGCGTCTGCCGCAGGACAAGAAATCAAGGATATGTGCTATGCTCTCCACTTTTCATGCAAAGAAACGTTGCACAAAGTGGGATTTGTTGTGTCTCCTTAGCCACCTGAATATCGCCACGCGGGTCATAACAGCAGGCCGCTCGTTCATTGGCTATCTTTTAGGCCTTGCTAAGTCGGTTAAGAAGCTGCACCATCATGTTTCCATGACAGCGGATTGTAGAAGGGAATTACGTCTCTCAGGCAGCTTCTTGACCGACTGAAATGGCATTTCTCTCTTCCAAGAACTTTCTTTCACCAGAGCACCAGACCTTCAGATCTATACCGATGCTGCATCTACAGTAGGATTTGGTGTTTTTTTTTCGCAGGCCGTTGGTTTGCCAGCAATTGGCCGGACGAGATCCTGAACATGCAGAATAGCGACCGCTCCATGGCCCTGCTCGAGCTTTACCCAATCGCCGTTGCCAGTCACCTTTGGGGAAAAGCTTGGACAAGGAAGAAAATACTTTTCATGTGTGACAATGAGGCGACCGTACACATCATTAATAAAGGCAGGTCGCCAGTTGTGCCGATTATGCTGCGCATGGGACGTCTCACGTGGAATGCTCTTCATAGGAATTTCACCATTGCTGCAATGCATTTGCCATGTGTAAAGAATGGTATTGCTGATGCCCTTTCTCGTTTTCAGGTGGACAGATTTCGCCAGCTGGGCCCACATACCGAGCTGCAGCCAGAATGTTGCCCCGGCTATTTGCAGGTCATCATGTGCTAACGACAACAGTCGCAGAATTGTTTCAGGGTGCTCTAGCAGATAACACTCGAAGTGCATACGAAGCGGGTTTTATGCATTATGCGTCATTTCTAAGGCTCGGCCGATAACAACTTTGACCGATCCGATACCGATACGGTCCGATGCTGCATCACCGATACCGATGCAGATACTTCAATGCATTACTTTCAGTAAAGTTAATGTTTCTTCAATATTCAGAAACAAAATTTGATGAAAAATTCCGAATCTCAAAGCTCTATGAGCAAGCACCTTGCAGTAAGGCCGGGAAAAAAAATAAGTTTGGTTCTCGGGCATTTCGAAGGTCGAAAAAAGGACCAGGCCACCCGGCTTTTTATTTTATTATTTATTTTCAAAATGCTATGAAAATGATCCACATTTTTCTTTAACCTTTTAAGCAGTATGATCGTATATACTATGTCCAAAAAAAATCATCCCAAACACTGTAACGACGTATATATACGTCGAAGCTTTGAAGGTAAACTATGGGTCGAAAAACGCAATTTTCCGCCAAAATATCGAAATGCGAAACGCTGAAATTCCTGACATGATGTGCATCGATTTCTGTAAAAAAAAAAAAACGTAGTTACCAATATCTACAATTTTATTAAAAGCACTTTAGTTGAGTGTAGACTCACTAAAAGCTGCAAAACTGCCTTTCTCATTCTTTTTTCCCCAAGTTAAGAAGCAGAAAATTGGTCATTTTTGATCAGTGGTAGCGGTCGAATTATTTGACTGGGCGCTGCCATCTTGTATTAGTTGGAAAGCTGGAATTCCCCTGAATCTAGGCCTCTCAACATATGTTCTCGATGGCCATTTGGCATTGACCAATCAGGCGAATTGTAGTAGGCCGTTTCAGGCTAACTTTCCAAAGCATTTGAAAATCGCGTTCTATTATTGGCTGGTTGGCACCACGTGACCGATTTTGCGTGCTCTCATTGGCTGATGCGCGATTTCAACAGGGACGCCGCCGATCGCTTCGGATTTCACGTGAGCGCTTGACAAGTGTTTTATTTCGTCATTGCAAATCACAAGAAAGATGCTGTTTCACAGCATTAAAAAATTAAATCAGCAGTCACGATGCAAAACTAAAATGGAAAAGGAGCCTATAAACCTTCACACTATTGCTTATCAGGTGGGAGCAACGATTTTTAGCCGAACTAACGCCGACTTTCGGACGCGTTTTTGTCAACGCGGAGATTTTCGATTTTCATTACCGCCCGTAATTAAAAAAACAACAACGGTTCTCCGAAACTATTAAAGCTGTTTGTCCGCTTTTTTCCGTGCATTTTAATGAATATCTGTTGCGTGCGTTTGTTTGAAATAATTGTGTCCAATAATTTTTGCAAGAATAAATATTTCGTTAGTGCCTCACTCCACGGGTAACGACGTAAGACGAATGAAATAAAAAGCGATTGACCCGCATGATTTTTGGGGACCCGCCCGCGCCCGAGAACCGAACAATTTTTTTTTCCCGGCCTAAAGTGCGTTTTTTAGAACCTGTTTTTGGTTTTCACTAAATAATTTGAGAACGACTGAAACTATCACTCTGAAATTGGCACCATTGGAAAGCTCTCTAAAAAATGGTTAAAATGGTATATTGCAACATCAAAAACGGACAATTTTTGGCGAAGATATCGCAAAAACCGTTATTTGACCAAAACAGTTAGCCGATACAATCCGATACTGCTAGTATCGGCCGAGCCTTAGTCATTTCTTACCAAACATGGACTTACCTGAAACTCTATCTTCCACCGGTAGGGGAATGGCTTCCGATTTATTTTGTAGCACACTGTTTTCAAGTCCTCGCATTGCAGCACGGCACGATCAAGCTGTACTTGTGCGGCATTCGGTTCAAGTTTATCAGTGCTGGCTGCAGCAACCCGTTGTGTGATGCGACAGGAGCATCCCATCCTGGTCTCGCTACCATCCTGCGTGTGGTCAAACATTTCACAGCACCCGTTCCCAAGCCACGCCTGCCAATTAGGCACAAATTGTTGAACCAGATCGTCGGAGCACTCAAGCTAGGCTCATTTTCTCCATTCACCGACATCATGCTGACCGCAGCTTGCACAATGGCGTTCTTTGGTTTTCTTCGGTGTGGAGAATTTACGTCACATGGTACTTTTAACGCC